>CM060964.1:385333345-385363345 GCA_030765045.1 Tenodera sinensis
GAGATGCATACTGAGCAAGGGTACCAAGAAAAAAATTCCTACATTAGTAAACTTAATAGGACGAAGAGGTTGCAGTTTGTAAAAGAGTTTGTGCAGAAAGATAGTGAGTTTTGGGATAACGTGTTGTTTACAGGCGAAGGTAAATTTAATATTTTTCGCAATGATGGGTGCATTTTGGTTTGGAGAAAACCTAATATAGAGCTCGAGGAGAAGAACCTTATGACAAGAGTAAAGCATGGAGGTGGTGGTGTGATGGTGTGGGGGTGTATGGCTGCTTCAGGTGTAGGGGGATTGGTTTTCATTGAAGGAAATATGGAAAAATACATGTATTTGAACATCCTGAAAGAAAATCTTAAGAAAAGTGCCAAAAAATTAGGCCTTTCTCCAGGACAACGACCCCAAACACATATCACAAATTGTTCGTCTGTGGCTCCTATACAACACCCCCCACACATTGAAAACACCTCCACAGTCTCCTGATACTAACCCAATCGAACATCTGTGGGATGGATAAAGGGACTAGGATTAGAAAACATCATATAACAAGCAAAACTGAATTGAAACAGCTACTTCAAATGGAATGGTAACTTACTGGGTCAGAAATCACAAAAAAAATTAGTATATTCTATGCCACATAGATTAAGAGAGATTATAAATAGAAGAGGCAAGCAAGCTTGCTACTGAACAATATGAAAATAACTCCTTTCATGTTATTTATATACTGATAATAAAATGTGTACGAGTAGTTATGTCCAGCCAAAAATTCCTATTCTAGAGAAGATATATTTTTATTTTATATAATTATACTTGTATAGGATTTTTTTGTTAATATTGTACATTGATGTACTGTTTATAATTCTAGTAAAGGCAATTTTGTCTGTGTGCCATATTTATGTAGCAATAAACAAAAATGCATATAATTTTCCTCTGTACAAATACTTTTGTCCATGTGTGTAGATAACCTTAAATGGAAATACATATTTCAGAAATATACGTTTATGAAAGAAATACAATGTTGCATTCCAGAGGCATAAATTGTATAGCCTGAAATAACTATGAAATCATCTATTTGTGCAGTACACAGATATATATATTTCGTAAATATACGTTTACAAAAGAAATACAAAGTTGCGCTTTAGAGAGGCATTAACTGTATACCTGAAAATAACTGTGAAATCATAAGCTCATGCATTTGTGCAGTACATAAACAACCTTAATTGGAAATATATTTCATTATGTACTTTTATGAAACAAATGCAAAGTTTTATAAATCACATGAGGCAGGTGACTAACAAACAGAATGCTTTGAACATCGCATTTTACTGGAAATAATTGTCACAAATTACTGGTGATTTCAATGTTATTTTAAAACAGATTTTAATTAATGATAACAACCCAAAGGAATGAAGAAAAAGGAAATCTTCATTTGTAACACTTTCTCCTAGTGTTACGTCTCCTTTGTTTACATTATTCCCCTCTTTAGTTTGCACTTCTATTCCTCTGTTTCAGTTTTAGATAGTGCTTTCGTTCCATTACCCGTGTTCCTGTCTGAATCATAATTGTCAACCTCTTTTTCCAGTATTTAGTTTAACTGATTAACCAAATTTTACTTAAGCTTTGATCTACAGTTCCACTTTGTAGCTCTCTGTAAAATGCACAGTTGTGCACATGCATGTCTATCTCTTTCACACAAAACATGATACAGCTACGTTGTAGCATGCTCCTATTGGCTTCTGCCATATGCAGGAGATTTGACATGGATAATAGGTATGTTATTTATTGATATAGTTACATTAGCATTAATCAATCAGTTAATTTATTGACAATAGACTTTACAGCTTCTGGCATTCTCAAAGTGATTAGGTACATAATTAAAGAACCAAATATTTAAACTTGCATACATAGAGAATGTACTTATGAAATAATATACACATTATTACAGAGCAGTTCCAGGTCCATATTACAGTTCATCTATGCTATACAAAGTCTTCATAATCAAATATTTTTTCAGAGATCTTAAAATTGTTTACTTTTTGAGATGTTAATGTCATTTAATATGTATAAATAATGTACACACATGTCTTGGCAATAGCAGTTCATTTTACTGTATTGTATTGGTAATTTCTATTATGACAAAACAGTATTTATGAAATATTTTGTAAATGTTGGTATTAAAGTTTGCCTGTACGTAATAAAAAGTGGAACAAGAGTTTTGTTCCAGAAGCTTCCAACAAACAATTACTTAAACTTCAGCAACAAAGAAGTTCTTATTGGCCAACAGATTGCTACTTCATCTCTGTGGCCAATAAGATTTAAGGAAATTGGAAGCAACATGTAGAAACTCAAATTAAGGGGAGGCATCATGAAATTTGGACAAAAATGACGAAAAATGTGATTTTTCGTTTTTTGCCTTAAAATTATGTCTGTACCTTGTACTTTCAGAATCTACCGTCATTTACTCATCACCATTTAAAAGGCTGTTACGCCATGATTTAAATGCCAATGGTGTATGTATGTTGTCATATACTTAAAACTTTAGTCATTTTTCTCTGCTTTCTATTTTTTCACATTTTTCAATCTTCAAAATGCATCTTCTCATACAGTTCTTAATAGATTTCTTTTAAATTTTGCACACATGTTTTTAGATAGTTGCTTCATAAAACTTGGTATTTTAAATGCTCTAGATGGAGTAGTTTAATTGTTATCGAATTTTTATTTTGAAATTATTAATAATTTGAAAAAAAATGGACATTGAGGCATTCAATATTTTTTCTCTCCAAAACTGTTTGACATAGCCAAATAAAAATACCAGGTTTTGTAGACATAATCTAGGGAAACATATGGCCAGAGTTTAGTTTACTTAGAACAAATAATATTTTATAAGAAGCTATACTACCCTATACTACCCTAAAATTGCAGCAAAAAAAAAAAAAAAAAAAAAAAAGTTTTTTTTTTTTTTTTTTTTTTTTTTTTTTTTTTTTTTTTTTTTTTTTTTTTTTTTGCAAAAGCTATCTTACATAGAATAGTGAAATTCGGTAAACCTTCTAGTTATGCTTTGGCACACATACTTAGGGTGTTCAAGAAAGACTGGCACTAATATTCATACAACAATGTATTGTAAAAAATCACTCATACAGACTGTTGCCCCCCTCAGAATACTTCTCCCTCAATACAATGTACTTGTCCCACCTCCTTTGCCATTCCTGGAAAACGTGCAGGAAGCCATTCTTTGAGAGCCTGTTCAGGGTCGCCTCTAAAGCTTTCACTGCTTTGGTCTCATTGTTGAACCGACATCCCTTAAGTTCCTTTTTGGCTCTCGGGTTAAGAAAAAAGTCACACTGAGCTAGGTCAGGATTATAAGGTGGAAGAGGTACCGCGGACATATGATTTTGTGCCAGGAATTCGATAACTGCATCAGAAACATGTGGCTTGGCATTGACGTGATGAAGCTTGCACTGCTGAATGAGATTCTTTAGCTTTTTGGGGATGTGAGCCTTTACCAATTGCTTCAGGATAGTGTTATAGTAATCTGCAGTGTCTGTAGAGTGTCTTGGAACCGTGATAATGCAGACTGTCCTCTGGTAATCAAAAACAGTAATGACTACGCCCTTATTGGGTGACTTCTGTACTCGTGATGATATTTAGAGGAGATTATCAAACACGTTCACTCTCACAGGCTGTCAACAATCAACTGATAGAGCTATCACTGTGTGATTTTCAGTGATTAGTGACTAGAATATGTAGTTCAATGACACATGGACAGATGTCGCAATCAGACACTTAATGAAAGGAAAAAAAAAATCAGTGGCAGTCTTTATTGAACATCCCTCGTACATACAAATTTTCACATCATTCTGACAAAAATTGTGGATTTTTATCATTTTCACAGATGCCCCCCTTAACAGTATTAGTAGCTTGGAACCCCAGTAGTGCAAGCACTTTGTGGTAATATTTGGAAGTGCCCTAAGTGTGTAAAACTCTAAATGATACAAAGTAACTAAATGTTTGAGCAGTACCAGCTTCCGTCTGTTAAAGATATGAACTTTTTTTTTGGCTTCAACTTTGGCAGTTGAACACATACGAGGGTGGATCAAAAAGTAACGGGGAAAAAAAATTTTTTTTTGGGACACCATGATTTCCTTTTATTCAAATTTAATCACAAGCTTTCAAAATAATCTTCTTCTGACATTACACACTGGTTCCAACATTCTATCCACTTTTCAAAACACTAAGAGAAGCCCTTGTTTGACATCCTGTTCAGTATACCCAAAATAACACTGTTTAGTTCTGTATCAGTTTGAAGATGGCGCCCACAAAGATGTTTTTTCACTTGTGGAAACAGGTAGAAATCACAGGGTACTAGATCCGGCAAATATGTTGGGTGGGGCGTGATTTCGATACCTAGTTGAGTGATTGCCTCTTGTATTGCTAGGGCTCAATGAGCAGGGGCATTGTCGTGATGGAGGATCCATCCATTGGCAGCAAGTTCTGGTCTTTTGGCAGCCATTTTCCTCTTGAGTGGTCCTTTAAGGATGTTACTGTGGTATTGAGCAGTTACTGTGGTGTGTTTAGGAACCATGTGGTCATAAATTACCCCAATTTTGTCGAAAAACACAAGATGCATAACTTTCCCTGCACTTGGTTGCACCTTTGCTTTTTTTGGCCTTGGGCTGTAGGGATGTTTCCATTGTGCACTTTATTGTTTGGTTTCCGGATCATAGTGATGAAACCAGCTCTCATCACAAGTTACAACCTGGTCCACAAAGTGGGTTCCCTCCGAAGCCTTGTGATCCACTGTTGGCAGGTCATGACCCGATGACACATTTGTTCCTCACTAAGCACTCATGGAATCCATTTTGGCACCACTTTTCTATAGCTCAAATCATTACAAATTATGTCTTCAACTGACCCATAGGAAATGTCTGCTATCTTCGCTATCGTTGTCTGTCTTCCTGCAACAGGACGTCAATGGCATTGCAGTTCACCTCAGTTTTTGAAGTGGAGAACCGTCCTGAATGTGGAGTGTCTTCAAGACTTTTTTCACCATCTTGAAATTTTTTTAAAAACACGTGTTTTAGATAAAGTTTGGTCTCCATATGCTTCCTGTATCATTTGCAGTGTTTCAGTTCCAGATTTTTTCAGAATTGCCGCTCATTGTTCAAACTTGAAATCCATGTCGGGTCACTGAAACATGTGCTTACACAATGGCTCTCTCAGACAAACTGAACAGTGCATGGACAGTGTGGCGCCTATCCTAGCGTCAGTCAAGGTCAGACCTCTCTGTTACCACGACTGGTGAATTTTGACGGGCGCATGTTTAAACAGAAAAAAACAATTTCCGTTACTTTTTGATACACCCTTATATATAGTGAACTAGTACACACACTAACAACATGCAGGCAAAACTAGGTAACATCAAATACATGTTAATCTCAACTAGTTAAGACTTACAACTAAATCAGTGTGTTATTTATTCAACAGTTCCCTGCATCACCCCACAACCTGATCTAAATGGAGTATTATTACAAACACACACTATAAAGTTCCAAGACATCTTAAAGGAAACACCCATGACAACAGTGAAATCTACACAGTGGCTACCCAACATTAGGGTAATGCAATTTTATATGCAGCAATATAACATTTGTATCTTCATTGGAAAAAGTTTGTTGAAACACTGTCAAAAATAATATAATAATAATCTTGTGTTATGGTTATTAATATTCCTATTTCTGAGCAAAGTTCTTACGTCATAAACATACATATGTACATACATACAAGTGGCAGTGGCTGGTGGTGCACAAATTAAAATAAAATGCAGAATGGCCATGACTACCTATTTATACAAGAACTTGGCTCTTATCTCTTTCAACCTTCAAAATTTATCAATAGCTTTTACATTAAAGTTACTAATGTCCATCACAAATTCCCACCCTATTGGAAGCATTGCCAGTACTGACAGTGTTTTTTCCCCCTTCTCTTGTTAGAGTGGAGAAACAGCATTGTTTTTGCGCCAGACACTGCCATAATTAGCAGCATGCGCAGCAGTTTGACAAATACTGATTGTCATTAAAGAAACTAATTATAGTGACGAAAAAAATGTGTTTTTGACATAAGGATGTCAGGGACAAAAATAAAAAGGAATCAATTGTGGTGACAAAGAGAAAATATTTTTGACACAAGGGTGTCGAGGGTGAATTAAGAAGAAAAATAATATAGTTGCAGAATAATTATAAATATAGAAGTTTTCTCTTAGAGACAAGAGATAAAGAGGTGACAATTAGTGAAGTGAGAAAAACCATAGTCAGAAAAGCAATGCCCATAAATTAAGATGGATATAGCCAATGTTAAGCTTAAAGAAATGTCGAACTAAACAATAGTGAATAAGAACCCAATGTCATAATAGTATCATTAGTAACATCAGAGTTTAAGAATTGACTGAATGACCTGCCTATACATAATAAGCTTGCAAGACAAAGAACTGAATAAAATTGCCATAAATATGATCATAATCATTAGCTCAAGATTTGTATCCTGTTTTTCTCTCCTCATAAGAAAGAACATAAGTCAAAAGGCACATAATAAACCATGATACATTTAAACAATATTTGTGTCAATGTTGTTGTTTTCTAGTGCCTTGCATCTGGCAATGAAGCCATTAGCATTCGTGCTTTCCAATACTTTTATTTGTGTCAATGTCAAATGTAAAAACTTAGGAATATTCTTGGTGTTGTGTTGTGTAATAACGGAATGTGTTAAAATTATAAAGACATGCTGTGTCATGCCAAAGCAAAAGACAAAAGCATACAGCGAAGAAAACTGTAAAGAAAAAAAAGGTATTGTTCAAAGTACAAAGATTGTATCAGAGGAATAGGGAGAAGTGTTGTATTGTGTTTCAAGATTGTGAATGTATGTAACAACTTGAAAAACAAAACAAGGGGCATGTGAGACAGAATATTGTAAGACCCCTAAATAAAATCATTTATGTAAATATTTATTGAAAATGTAATTTATTTTTGGTGTTGATACGAATTAGTTGAGTAACGAAAACGTGTTGTTATTGTTCATTGTTACAAAAAAAAATTAAGTTTGTTTAAAGACGTCATAAATGTTAAGTTCCACATTTAAATTTAATATATATGTATAAATAAAAGAATTATATGTGTTTAATATTAAAAGCGAAGGGAGAATAGCTAAAGATCGCTTCCCTAACAATATGGGAACTATTTGATGAACGCATACGCAGATGTACACAAAAAAGGTAGCATCATGTGAAGTGGCGCTGGAATTGTTAATAGCGTCTGTGTGTTTGAGATGAGAAGATGTGTTTCTATAACGCGCGTGGAAGTGGGTAGAAAAGACTTTAGAAAAGTGAAAAGACTCAATATAATATAAATTGGTGCGACGAAAGATAATTCAATTTTAACAACAAAAAAAGGTGTTAATAAAGTAATATATTATAGTGAAGTAACATCGAGTGTTTATTCATTCCACCTAGTACCACGCCCGGAAAGAAATAATAGTCTCATTGCTCAATCCGAATCAATACAATTATAAAAACAGCACCAATTTTAAGCAATGTATAAGAAGCCACACCCATCTCTTTTTTTCCCCACAATCCCCTCAACAGTACAAGGTAGGCCTCACCATGCCCAAAACCTATCATAGGTTGACACTCTGCTGCAAGTCTTCCAATACCCTACAGTTAACATCCGTTTATTTTGACCCAATAATCTCCTGCAGATGACAAGTAGCGTATCAAACTTTATTTTGTGTGGAGAGCAGAGTTACTTGCATCCTTAGTACTCCTTAAGCTGCACGTGTCCCCTGGGTGGTGCAAAATGAGTAACAGTGCGGCAAAGGTGTCTCAACAAAATGCCTTTTTTAAGGCAAACGTAACTTCAAATCTCATTATCCTCCAATGGAATGCAGAAGGCCTATTGAATCCAAAGATGACAGAACTAAACAAAAAAAAAGATAAGAATATTGATGAAGACTAGTAGCGGCTCATGTTGCCTATACCTAGGGGGGCTGCACTGAATATTGGAATTTTAGCTTACTTGATGAATTGCATATGATGATCTTTCTTTGTTAACTTATTAACCAATCTCTCATTGAACTTCTGGATGTTTTCTATAATTTCCTTTTCTATGGACAACATAGCAAGTACAATAGTCTATCTTCTCCAATAGTGTTCCTAAGGAATGTTTCAATTCTTGTCAATATAGAAAAACTGTTCAGATGTTAAAGGGAGAGTAATGGCTACTTTTAAAAGTTTTAACATTTCAGAAAGAGTGGAAAAAAGATCATCAACTCCAAGATATTGAAGCAATTTTACAGCACCATCAGTATTGCTGAATTCTTCGAGTAGATGACTGAAAGTTCTGTATATAATTTGTCTTTATCAAACGCTGGAAAGTTTGACACATTCACTGAACAAATTTTCAGGAAATCTTTAATTAAATTGCTCAAACTGTGATTCTTGTAGCTGGGAAGATACAGAAAGGTGTTCTCTAAACTGGACAGGTCCTAATGACAAAGTTGTCAGCGGGCTGTTGAACACCATTCACTTCACTCTAAACTGCAGACGGAGATCCGTTTGAGACAGTATAACTTCACATACTTCCTTGACTACTGTTACTCTCGTCTGTGTTTGAGACAATTTGTCTTTTGCGTGTGTTTTCTACTGCCAAATCACAGAACACCACTGTGTTGAATCAATGACAACTTATGGAGGGGGACAACATCTCGACCGAAAGGCAATCTTTTATGCCTATGCCCCCTAGACCCTAAGGGCGGCCGGAATGTTGCCACGACAGAGAAGTTGGCAGGGTCTCTATATTTTCCCAATTAGAAGCACTCCAGCGGAGGCTAGCTTAGCTCCTCTCCACTCTCAGGCTTGTACCATCCCATGGGGGACCTGGAAACCAGTGGTTTAAGTTTCATTAATTTTGAAGTTTTATTCAAAATAGAACAAATTTGTATTCAAATAATTATAAATGCTCTAAGACCAAAGAACATCTAAGTAATTAGATACTCATGGTGAGTAGTAGTATTAGTCGTCTAAGGCTACTCCTGTTGCTTGGATATATTCCACATTCTTTCTTGCTTCCCAGTATAGTTCTGTTAGCAATTCAGAGGTTAACATCTTGAGAGAGAGCCATACTATGAGGGAGATGATCCTGGTTCATTATGGAGATCTCGTTGTTGTTGTTGTGGTGTTTAACGCACACTTTTACTACTACATATGGCACCGCAGGCGGTAACACTGATTATACATGGAATGAAGATGGAGCAGTGGTGGAATGAGATAGTGGGGGAAAGCGGAGAACCTGGAGGAAACCTGTCCCAGCGCCACTTTGTCCACCATGAATCCCACATGCGGTTGCCTGGGAACGAACTCGGGCCACTTTGGTGAGAAGCGAATGGTCTAACCACTCGGCTACAGTGAGGCCATAGAGTTCTCGTCCTGACATAATACACAATTTGGGGAGTTGAGGATATCAATCTGTCAGTAATCTAAATGTTGCAACAACCTCGTGTCTTGGATAATTAGATACCTATTAACTTTTTACTGCCTCTACTGGTAACTAGAAGGATGTATTTCCACCCACAAAATTCGATGCCGAGATGTCACCAGAAATATGTTTTGAGACCCCCTGAAAGCAAAAAAAGCATTTTTAGAAAAAGGTCTGTGTGTGTGTCTGTCTGTCTGCCTGCCTGCCTGCCTGACTGTCTGTCTGTCTATCTGTGGACAGCATAACTCACAAATGAAAAGTTGGTTAAAAACTAAAGCTGATATTTAAGTTTAATGTCTTTCAAGGTTGCGGCATGAAGATTTTGAATATAATAGCCCCACCCTAAACTACCTTTTACATCGACAATTTTTTGAAAATTTGAATTATCTTGAGAATAGCTCTGATATTGATTAAAATGCCATATGTTTAAGATATTTGTATGA
Organism: Tenodera sinensis; assembly: GCA_030765045.1. Taxonomy (NCBI): domain Eukaryota; kingdom Metazoa; phylum Arthropoda; class Insecta; order Mantodea; family Mantidae; genus Tenodera; species Tenodera sinensis. The sequence continues at coordinate 385,343,307 of CM060964.1, forward strand.
AAAATGGAATATATATTTTGAATTTTCTGGCTATGGCCTATGTAGTCCTGTTTACTCTGGATGACTTTTGAATAACTCGTAAATCATAAGAGATACACAAAATCTTACTGTACAACAAATGTAGATCTTGCTAAAACACATAATTTATGTCTGAATAAATTATTTTGTAGAGCGAATCATTTTGCAGATATTCCTGGTTATTTGTGTCAGTTTTAGAAAACTTAAAACTTTTGTGAAATGGAACATCATTGTTCATTTTTTATATCTTAGGCATGCAAAGAGAGGAGGATCTCAAAGTTTTAAAAGATTTGACTATTACTCAAAGCCTAATGCATTCTAATATTTCTCTTGTGCCTACAAGGAAATAAGTGATAAGGTAATTTGTACAAATATTTATCTCAACTAACACGAAGAAGATATAGGAATAAGAGTTTGTAAGAATGGTTAGTACAAGAGTAGAGAAAGCCATGTGAGTGCAACACATAAAATTTTTTTGGCAAGGAGATCTGCAATTTTATTCCAATATATCTCACAATGAGAAGGTATCCATTGGAGCTGGATATTTTTATTTTGTTTTCTTAATATTTTTATCACCTTTTTATTTCTGATACATTAGAGGAAGAGAGAGTTATTTGATGCATTAGCCTGAATAGCTGATATTGAATCACTTAGAACATCAGCATTATGAAAAGAATGTATTCTGTATATAAGATGTGTTACTGCTGCCTGTACAGCCTGAATGGGTTGCATTTTTTTCCCACAGCTTGTGTAATAAGTAATAACTGAATAATTTGAGCATATTCCAGCTTCTGCTCCATCTTCATTATCCAATTTGGAACTGTTAGTACAGATATGTAGCCATAGTGGTTCAGAATACCAACTGTGGATTGTTTCCAGAGAAATTTGATTTAATTCAGAGGGAGTCCTGATACTTTTAAATACATGTTCCATCAAATTTAAGTTCTAGTTAATATCTATATTGTCTATTGGTGAAACTGTACAAGGAGTCTCTTAGGCTTTTGATTTGGATAATGGTGTTCTTGTAATTTATAAGCTTTCATATGAAGCCCTGATGAGTTTTAAGGTTTCTCTCTCTGTTTTGATATTTTTGCTAATAATTGTCTTGAGGTAGTCTTATTAATTTTTCAAATTCAGTTAAATCTTGGATTATTGGAGGGTTTTCAGTAAGCATCTGCATTGGCGTTATGCGAGTAGATTTAACACCACCTGTTATCAATCATAATTAGCTATTTTGAATTGTGTCTAATTTATTAAGGGTTTTTTATTGGATGTAATCAGACTTGCACTACCATATAGTAGAATAGGTTTAATCTATGTCTTGTAGGTGTTATTTAGTACTTCCCTAGAGCAACCCCATTTTGTTCCTCTTATCCCTTTAATATATTGTAACTTTTGTTTAGATTTTCTGTTATATTTTTAACATGATATTCCCAAGATAATTTTCTGTCGTTGAATATACCAGTCTTTAACATAATCTTGCTGTTGAATGTTTTGTCTATTTATTTTGAAGAAGAGCTCAGGTAGAGTATATGTCAGGGAAAACATTTTATAACTTCTTTTATTGGTGTTAATTTTCACGCAGTTATCATTACACCATTGTTCTAGTGATTGTATGGCATTATTCATTTGCAAATTGAGTTTATGCTGAGTATTTTGAGGAGTGGATGTCCAGATGGTTAGATCATCTGCATAAAGTGTAAAATTAATATTATCATTTTCATATAGTTCTATTGGTAAATAGTTAATCATAATGTTAAAAAGCGTAGGGCTGATTACTAAGCCTTAAGGAAATCTTATTTTCATTTGTTTCTATTTAGATGTTATGCTACCATATTTTGTTGCACAAAATCTTTGATGAAACTATAGATTGAACATAGCATATTAGTATCATGGTGATACAACTGCCAAATAGGTCTGTCCGGAATACTGAGACAGAATTATCTCTTGAATCCTAGATGTTGTAGAAGGATGCCAAGCAATGACTGGGTGATCAGCATAGAGCAGAACAGGTCCACGGCAGTGCTGTTTACTGTGTGATGACACAAGTTTACAGTATATATACTAGGGTTTGTCGTTTAAGTTATTTCTAACAAAGAAACTAAATGCTTATCAAGCCACGAGATGCTGGAAGTGCCTCCTTTCATTGTTCAAACATTTCTCACACCTGCTTAGGAAGGTAGAATCAGGAGTGAAACATCCAATACCATAGCCAGGATTTGAACCATGGATCTTCCGCTTGAAGCACAGCTACTCTAACCACTGAGCTACCATGCAACTTGCCAGTGTGACATTAAATTTCCCAACCAATTTGTATTTTCCTGGTAGACCACAAGGGAATCTCACATCTGAGATAAGTGCCCCAAGGGCAATTTATAATCATAAGTACTTTATGTCTCAGATTTAACAATTACCTACTAGGAAATTGGCCATTACATGAGCATTTCCCTCTCGGAAATGGCAGCAGTTTCTTGATGACTGTTACTTCTAAGTTTGTCTAAAGTGTTAGGATTTAGTTTGCCCACTTTCTCTTTTAGTCCCCCAAAAGACAAAAATAGGGATACTGTATGGATGTATGAATCACAAATGAATACTTTTTGTGGAAGAGATTTCTGAACAGAGCCATTCACTTAATACAGCCTGTATTCTGCCAACTAACAAACATGGGGCAAAACAGTTCATCTCACATAGAAGCCTCATGCTTTACACTGACTGTGATTTATCAACATTCATTCTTAGCTGTTATTTTCCCATTGTGACAGACAAAATGTTTTCTTATTGACTCTTTACTTAGTATTGAACATGTTTTCCAGTGCCTTGCATCTGGCAATGAAGCCAATAGCACAATATTTAACATGTTAACCTTAAATTTTTGTTACTTTAACACTTTGGCTCAATATTCCAGACACATACAAACTGAAATGCAAATATACTGAATAACAGGTAAAGAAATATAATACATATATTAATTATGAAATATAAGTGGATAACAAGTATCTCGTCTGATAATACATATAGAGTAAGTTTTCCATTAGCATCAGATACTTTGATATAACTGCTTCAAGGTCGTTGCACAAAATCACCCTCTTCCGTTAGTATTAAAGTAACAACTGATGTGGAGCATTGGAACTCTGAAGGGTCAGATAAACATGTGAAGGCTGATGTCCTCCAGATGCAGCATTCTGCTAAGTGACCTTGAACAACAACGAGAGGAAACAAATACTTGGTACTTGTTCAACGAAATTCTTAAGCATCATCCTGGCAATCGTTTGATTACAGTAATATGTAATTACTGGGTGCCCCAATAACAATGCTTATTATGGTATGCAAGGTGGCAAACTGATTGATTTTCAAATAGGAATCCCTGTCCGGAAATGTAGGGTTTGAACATTGGAGAGCATGAGGATGAATGGTGAACATTTCTTAACATACATTTCGGTATCTTAATATGGAAGGTATGCAACCCTTTAGCCATCTGTATACTGGGATGAACCACCTGAGCATAATAACATTCCTGTGCATGCACTAAATTCATCCAGAGTCCTCGGCACGCATCCTACTATGTTACTTGCGTAGTTTCCAGAACAGTAACGTTTTTAACAGCAGTGTGACATGTACCAGTACACAGCTGCTGAAATGGTCGACTTGAGCTCCAGCACACTTTGATGTAAATGTGTGGGATCACCTCAACGCCACATATACAAATCATTGGATTGGTAGAGGTGGACCAGTTGCATGGCCAGCACAGTTGCCAGATGTGACACCTCTCAACTATTTCCTGTGGAGTCATATGAAGAGTATGGTGTATGGTACTCCTGTAATGTCAGTGGAGGACCTTATGACTCGAGCCCAGGGAGCAATCGGAAATCTTCAAAGACAACCGCACGTATTGGATCATGTGCATGAGGCTCACCACCGCCAATATAGGCTCCACAATGACGTAGGAGGCACACAGTTCAAAGCCTGTTTCTAATGTAGACAGATCGATGTTGTCTTTATTGACAAAATGTGAACATACACCCATCTCACACTTTGATGTGCCACAGCATCCAAACCTTACATTTCTGGATAGGGGTTCTTATTTCAAAACCAATCAGTTGGCCATCCCAAACAACCGTTGTCGGTGGTTTTTTGGAACATTCTGTATATACAAATGATGGTCCTTTCAGTATGATGGATAATGTGGGAGTGTTTTTATCATCATAATGCAAACATTAGCCTCTACCTTCCTCATGGATTAATATTTGCAAGATTATAATATTTGAACCTAGTATAACTGGTATTTATTAGATGAATTCACTTGACATGTAGCACTCCTAATTGTAGGAATACAAAAACTCCCATTGGTTCTCAAGAACAGACAGCATATTATTAGATTGTTATATCTTGATTTTAAGGAAAGAGCTCAGAGCAGTGAATATTTTTTGTGTTGCAGGTGTAACTGACTACAAATTCCTGTGTTTCCAAGAAGCAATACAACAAGTGTTTGAGCTGCAGAACAAGAGTCAGTCATTATCAGGAATGGCCACGGCGAACCATCATGGTGCCATCAATGCACAGAACAGTAACAGTATCAACTCAGAAGTGGCACAGACGACAACAACGTTAAATGCTAATTACATACAGAGTTGAAGTGGTAAGGCTTCGTAACTTGGAATTCAAGTCTTGCGGCTATGTACAGAGTTGACAGAAAGAGAAAGTATCATGTGCTTCAAAATATATACTTGGCGTGCTAGTTCCATTTAGAACTATTGGCATCTTGAAAGAGAAATTTATATTTATATTTATATATAAGGTATATACAGGATGCTTCAAAAGGTTACTGAAAAGCTTAAGGAACAGAAAGAATAGACACAATAGAGTAAATTTTGACAAGGAACTCATGTTCCCAAACATGATCCCAAGTCAGTACCAATGATACCCTGTTCAGCCATAATACACTTTATTATTCACAGGGTTCAGTGTAATAGGTTACAAAAAATTTTCCATGTAAAGGCAGTTTAGGGTGGAGGAATCTTCTTCTAGATCTTTGTCACATCCTTGAAAGACATTAAACTTAAATACCAACTTTAGTTTTTATCCAACTTTTCATTTCATTTTTAAGTTATGCTGTCCACAGACATACACACATATGAACCTTTTTCTAAAAATACATTTTTTGGATTCAGAGGCGTCTGAAAACGTATATTTCCGGTGAAATCTGGACATCAAATTTTTGGGTGGAATACAGTACTTCCTCTACTTACTATACACAGTAGAGAAAGTAAAACATAACCTTAATAATTATTATTTATTTATGCCAACAAGCTTACTGCTGGTGTTTTTAAGCACATAACTAAATAATAATTACAATTAAAGGTTACTTAAACCCGGGACATAAAGTACTTACAACTGTAAGTCCCCTCGGGGTATTTAATTCTGATTTGAAATTCCCTTGTGGTCTACCAGGAAAAGTACAAATCAGTGGGGAAATTTAATGTCGTACTGGCAAGTTTGCCATGGTAGCTTAGTGGTTAAAGCAGCCACTTGATAAGCGGAAGATCCATGGTTCAAATCCTGGCTATGGTACTGCATTTTTCAGTCCTGATTTCATCTCTTAAACATAACCTTAGTGTTTGAGCTCAATAACTTTCAAAGATTTTCAAAATCACCCAGTCTTTGGATTGAAAATTTCTCTATATCCTTTGAATTTCTCAAAAATATTTGTGCTGATTTTAATTAAAGACACATGCATTTATATCTCAAATGCAATGCATATTTTGAATTTTCTGGAAATAACTTACGAAGTACTCTTCATTCAGAAGGAGTTTTGTATAAAGGATAAAGTATAAAATATAGACCAATGCTGTTCAAACCTTTTATATGTTTGGGTACAGTTAACTCATGCCTAAGGAGGCCTGGGCACCATCACAACCACTATTTGACTCTCTGCCATGCTTGTATGGCTGAGGCAAATTACCAGCAAATTTTTTGTTATATAAACGTTTCTTGAAGCTTCTCGTTGAATGACTTCACCCCAATTCCCAACAAGTTCAGGTCTGAGGAAAGTGAAAATTACAGAAGGAGGGAGTGTGTATCAGTGAATGTGTCTGTCTTGCTTGGAACAGAAAGTTTTGTGATACAATATTGATACAGCTGCTTGAAATAATGGAAGCACCGTTTGGACAAGTAACCTTCTTTTAAGGAGGAAAAAGGGAAAGCACTGCTTACGGAAGTACTGAATACAGCTTTAGGTGTACAAAAACATACTTCATGAGTGTGTGCTGGGAATATATTTTGGAAGGAAATAGTTTTATCTTGAAATTTGAGTTAATATTACATATTGTCGGAGTGGAAATTTGCTTATGAAGGGTGCCAGAAAAATACATGATGGGTGCCACATTGAACAGTGCTGATATAAATGAATTTCAGATGTTTTGTATCATTAGCCATTTCTGGGATACTACGTTGTTACTGGTTTCAATTATTCATTTATTTTTACTTTCTCTACTTGTAAGTAGAGGAAGTATTGTATTCTACCCAAAAATTCTGTTGAGATTTCACCATAAATATATGTTTTGATGTTTTGAGACCCCCTCAGTCCAAAAAAAAGCATTTTTAGTAAAAGGTTTTTGTGTGTGTGTGTGTGTGTGTGTGTGTGTGTGTGTGTGTGTGTGTGTGTGTGTGTGTCTGTGAGTGAGTGAGTGTGAGTGAGTGTGAGTGTGTGAGTGTGAGTGTGTGTGTGTGTCTGTGTCTGTGTGTGTGTTTCTGTGTCTGTGTCTGTGTATGTGTCTGTGTCTGTGCGTGCGTGTGTCTGTGTGTGTGTGTCTGTCTGTCTGTCTGTCTGTTTACTTCAATGCTTTCCCTGCACAACATTAATAAAATACATGTCACAAATCTAAATCACAGTAAGCTTTGTGTAACAAATTTACCCTTTAACCCTACTGCCCAATGTGACTTTAAACAATAATCTACTTCTCTATCAAAAGAAAGGTGTTAGAATTATGTTTAATTTAAATGCTAGGCAGGCAGACATTTCTCAACAAAAGAATACCCATCATTTACTCTCTGTACGTATTTAGAGTAATAACATTAGTAGTACATAAGTACCAACCAGTAAATACATGAATGTAATACAAGAAGCAACATGAACTATTATAGATATAATGCAGTCATGTCAACAGATGCTACTGATGGCAAGAGTGCTCCAAATGCTACAGCAGTATGCCCTTTGACTGTACTACAAACTCTCTCGACCCCACAAGGGACACTGTAACTCGCACTGAGCTCACGTAGCCATGTCTCTGTCAAAACATACTACGTCTTCTGTTTCCAATGTTAAATATTCTGATACAGCTTGGGAAGAGCAGAATTCGTTTGACACACGTTAAGTTGGTATAGAAAAATTAGAAAAACTGTTTTCTACTTTTGACACAGCAAAAGTTAATGAGCTTGAAGATGCAGCAATTCAAATGGAGCTAATCGAGTTGAGATGTGGCCATTAACTTACTGAAAAATGCAACACTCTCAGTGCTGTACAATTCTACATAGGCCTTCTTCATTCACACTTTCCAAATCTTATTGAAAATGATGTGAATATAATGGCTATGTTTGACAGCATTTACATGTGCGAGCAGGCATTTTCCATAATGAAGTTGCTGAAAATCAGCACATGTCTCAGATCAGCGATGATAATCTGTGCAATAGTTTACATATATGCCTTGCCAATAACCTACGTCTTAATTTTAAAGAATTAGCCGATTCACATGGAAAGAAGAAAGTGGAGTAAAGTTTTCAATGACAACACTGCAACTGCATAATTGTATGGCAGTACAACAAACCCTGTCCATTGAAGTCCTGTGCTCCCAGTGCATTCAAGCATCAACAGTGACATGACTAATGTAATGTCTGGAAAGGATGTACTATACCAAGGAATACAGTTATTTAATAAATTGCCACCCGATACTAACGAAGTTGCAGAAGGGACAAAGCAACAATCTCAACTGAAATTGAGGGCATTTCTAATAAATAGATGTTTGTATAATTTGGATAAGTTGTAAATATGTGTGCACATATGTACATATATTATAATATAACCCTTGAAATTGACTTGTCCAAAATCAATGTATTGCTACACTGGATGAAAGAAATAATAATGATAATGATGGTGATGGGGATAGAGATGGTGATGATATCATGATTATGATGATTATGATTATTACCATTACCACCACCACCCCGCCACCACATTATTATTATTATTATTATTATTATTATTATTATTATTATTATTATTATTATTATTATTATTATTATTATTATTATTATTATTATTATTATTATTATTATTATTATTATTATTATTATTATTATTATTATTATTATTATTATTATTATTATTATTATTATTATTATTATTATTATTATTATTATTATTTTTGTTGTTGTTGTTGTTCGCTTCCCACTCATTACTAGTGTATAGAAGTAAAGTTATTGTTATTAGGGAGTGCAGTAAATAAAAGCACAGTTTTCTAGAGGTGTTGAAAGCAAACGCAACCATCCAATTTGCTTACTTAATAAAATGCAATACATCTTACCGAACTTCTTGTGATTTTACAAACTTACTCACTCCCCCACAATTCAATCCACTTCCACTTACCGTGTAGGTATTCACAAGGTAGAAACTCTCTTAGTTTATTTTCGTTATTTTTAGTAAGAGGAGAAAGATTTATACGATTTGAAGGGATACTGGAGTATTCAAGTGTATTTTTCGTTATTACTATAAGTAGTAAATTTTATATTAACTTAATTGGCTGGACTCCTTCAAAATCACAGATTATTGTTCAACATGCACATTCACAGTGACCAACAGCAGGCAACTCTTTTGACTGCCGACCTACACCACAACGGTTCCACCATTTCCTGACCCAACACACGGCATTGGTGACTCCGCCTATTTACCGATGGATCCGTTACCCCAAAACGTACGGGAGCGGCGTTTATAAATTGGACAACACAAACATCTGCACGGGTGTCTCTCCCTGCGGGGTTTTCCAATTATTTTGATGAGATTTATACACTTTATCAAGCTCTGCGAACAAAGGGTATTTATAATTCCACCATCCTGTTTTGATCAAACTCTTTGAGTGCCCTTCGAAGCATCATCTCACCCAGTGTGTCTCCGGGGCTGGATTGGTGGGAGGTGATGTGTCGTTTAGAAATCTCCAAACACCTTAACCGAAGCAATACAATTCAATTTTTGTGGGTCCCAGGACATGCAACGAAACAGCTGACCGCCTGACAAGGGGGCGCGGCTCATCTCCCCACACTGATGTAACTGGTCATCCTCCCTTGGAGAGATGCTGCACGACTCATCTCCCTGCACCGATGGAACCGGTCACCCTACCTTGGAGAGATGCTGCACGAGTCATCTCCCTGCACTGATGGAACCGGTCACCCTACCTTGGAGAGATGCTGCACGAGTCATCTCCCTGCACTGATGTAACCAGTCATCCTACCTTGGCGAGATGCTGCACGACTCATCTCCCTGCACTGATGGAACCGGTCATCCTACCTTGGAGAGATGCTGCACGACTCATCTCCCTGCACTGATGGAACCAGTCATCCTACCTTGGAGAGATGCTGCACGACTCATCTCCCTGCACTGATGGAACCGGTCACCCTACCTTGGAGAGATGCTGCAGGACTCATCTCCCCGCACTGATGGAACCGGTCATCCTACCTTGGCGACATGCTGCTCGACTCATCTCCCTGCACCGATGGAACCGGTCATCCTACCTTGGAGAGATGCTGCACGACTCATCTCCCTGCACCGATGGAACCGGTCACCCTACCTTGCAGAGATGCTGCAGGACTCATCTCCCCGCACTGATGGAACTGGTCACCCTACCTTGGAGAGATGCTGCAGGACTCATCTCCCCGCACTGATGGAACCGGTCATCCTAACTTGGAGGGATGCTACACGGCTCATCTCCCTAAACTGATGGAACCGGTCATCCTACCTTGGCGACATGCTGCTCGACTCATCTCCCTGCACCGATGGAACCGGTCATCCTACCTTGGAGAGATGCTGCACGACTCATCTCCCTGCACCGATGGAACCGGTCACCCTCCCTTGGAGAGATGCTGCACGACTCATCTCCCTGCACCGATGGAACCGGTCACCCTACCTTGCAGAGATGCTGCAGGACTCATCTCCCTGCACCGATGGAACCGGTCACCCTACCTTGCAGAGATGCTGCAGGACTCATCTCCCTGCACTGATGGAACCGCTCACCCTACCTTGGAGAGATGCTGCACGACTCATCTCCCTGCACCGATGGAACCGGTCACCCTCCCTTGGAGAGATGCTGCACGACTCATCTCCCTGCACCGATGGAACCGGTCATCCTACCTTGGAGAGATGCTGCACGACTCATCTCCCTGCACCGATGTAACCGGTCACCCTACCTTGGAGAACCCTACCTTGGAGAGATGCTGCACGACTCATCTCCCCGCACCGATGTAACCGGTCACCCTCCCTTGGAGAGATGCTACACGATTTATATCTAACCACGTGGTTTACCATCGTTCTAGCTATTCCGACGTACCTCCCCTAACGGAGCGATCTCCATGGTTTAAGAAATCCACTCTCAGTAGAGCTGCAATCTCTTTTATCTAAGAAATCCGACTTAGAGTTGCCGTTACACCAGCCTACTGATTTAAAATCCGCCAAAGAGCCTCCCCAAATTGTGATTGTGGTACATACGGTGATATCAACCACATCCTTTTTAATTGCCCTTTGCATACAGTTTCTTACCAACGCAATTTATCAGCACACTAGCCCAAGGTTGTGGCAACGGCATTCATCTCTGGTATACATTTGCCACAGCTACTACTTCGCCATCTCGTTAACTGTAAAATGAAACTCTGAACTTTGATCCGACCCTCGTTTAGTGATGTATCGCTTCTCTCAGTACTCCTATACTGTGTCTCAGCCTAGTTGAATCCTGTTGTAAACAACAAGGCGGAGCTGACTCAACTCGCCGCGTGTTAGACGTACAGGCACGCACAAAAGTTTTGCAACACTAGTAGCGCTAACTTCTAGACAATAAATAGAGTTGGGTTACACATTAACTTATTAAATCTATGAGTTGGAATATTAATATTCCGGATTTCTTTCCGGATTCCGGGTTTCTTTCTTTAAGTACTGCGAAACACTGCGCGATAATTCGCCTCTCACCACTTTTTAACGGTTTGCCTCGATTGTGTTTCATTTCGGCTGAAGCACCAGCCTGCTCCATGGTGAAAAGCTTACTGATTTTATATTGCATATAGATAAGTGTCCTTGGCCTTGTGAGGTCCGCGAGATGTACAGGAAATACAGTGTAAAATATCAGAAGCAACCCCACACTATAAACAAAAACATCTTAATCAGCATTCAACTCGATACAGACCTCGTTGCGAGAGAGCTGTCTGATAAAGGAATGCAAAAATGTTATACGTATAATAGCAGTGTCCTTCAGTAATTGTTAAGTAAAATGGAGCTTAATTTAACATAATAAACTAATGGTGTATATAATTTCACCTTTCTTCTATCTAATCTGTATGTAGTATACCATTATGTATATATTCCTTTACGAACTCACGGGCCCAGAACACATATGCGATGTGAAGCAGAAAGATAAAATGTGGGGCTATTTACGTTTATAAGAATCGAAACATTTGCATACTTTTCTATCTCCGAAATTAGCTCGCGCAGAGCAGTGATCGGAGAACTACTTACGTACAATACTGTACTTAAAGGAGGGGTTTATCGTACGTACGCAAACAAAAGATAACGCCCATTATCTTCGCCAAACCAATCAACAGCTTAACCGTTTTCTATCCCAATATCTCTGTCTCTGTCTCTCTTCCCGCCCAGATGTTTACAACAGGATTCAACTAGGTTGAGACATATTAGTCTATTTCGATTCGACGCAGACATCGATTACTCCTGCCCGGAGTGTGATAGTGCGTCCATTAACCCCAAACAACAACAACAACAACAACAACAACACATTCACAGTGCTACAACAATTGGTAGTTTTGTGCTTCCCCTATAGGAGCGCTTTTCTTTTGCCGAGGATTAACTTGATGCTTTTACGTGTTATAGTTAAATGTTCTGTGGCGCTACAGTGCTGCCGCATGTATTCATATGTTGAAGTAAGCCACATATAGAAGGCGAGCCCTATTTTCTAGAGGCCATGACATTGATCTTTGTTACACGCTTTATTGTTCCGAATTTTTCATAAAAGTTCTTGCATTAGAAGTGATTTTATCAATCATAAATACAGTTTGAAATGCTTCCCTGGTCGAGAAAAGGCAGATTGAGAGAAAAGGAGTACTTGGTGTTCTTAGATATGGAGAAATTATCATACTGTGATGCAATTATAGGATGGAGGTATATGATGGGTTTTTTAGCAAAGCATATATGGAGATGGAGATTGATCAGTATTCCATACATTTCCGATGGAGCAAAGTACGACTTGTTTTCAATATTTGTGAAAACTGGAGAAGTAAGTAGAAATATTGTTAACTCTGAGTTTGTAGAAGCGTCCCTCTGAAGTCCTTTGAGGAAAGGAATTATAAGAAAGGTCAAAGCCACTCGTTAATACAACTAGTTTAAGAACTAGAGGAAATTGTCCTACTGATGACCTTATCTGTGCAAATTAAGTTGAGCGGTCAGTGTGGAACCCACTTTTTAGGAAATTCATAGAAATTACCTTTGGTTTATTGTTATTGCTAGTAAATGTAAGATCGACTCTAATAATTGTTAAAGAACTGTAGGTACAGTAAAACCTCGTTCATCCGGACAAACTGGGGCCAAAGGCAACCCGGAAAATCTAAAATATGGTAAGAAGCAAAACAAAATTCAAGCAGACTTGCCGTTTATAACGATAAAAAACTATGGCTTCTAGCAAAATTACATACAGTACATAGTATGTATTACTTACAAGACATTAAAAATAAAAGAATTGATCCATAGTCTTCTGTTTTAAAGAGGTGTGGCGTTTGACCGAAGTATAGTCATGCAAACTCTTTATCATTAATAGTTCAGCTGGGGTGGTGTTTGTTTGACGCTCCAGTACGCCATGTTTGTCAGCTGGTGTCCAGCAACTCCCAGCTATTTTATTCAGTTTTTCTCGTTTATCAATTCGATTAATAGTATCAAACATTTTATCCATTGAAACCAGGACCTTCTTTCCCTTTAATGTACACTGAATTTCACCCCCAAAAACTTTGATATCGCATGACGTTTGAAAACTGTAGGATAACTGAGGAGATTGAGGGAGGTGTATTGGTCAAGGTCAATGCTTTCTTCCGGCGCTATTTATACCTGGTGGGATATACCGCGTCAGTACCGTGTGGCACACTACTATATCTTTCTTAAACTCAACTGGTAGCATTTTACAGTACAGTACAGTACGTACATATTGTCATAATTTACGGTAAAATTTATGCAGGTACCGTACATTGAATCAAACTAAAAATCGAATATTTGGCCTACTTGTAGTTACGTTCTTGCTACCATAGTTAAATTTATTCCCTAATGTGAAAATTAAATTTAAAAACCTATAAATCTCCTTCGGTTAATCCAGAGATCCAGATAAACGAGGTTTCGGTGTATTAATAACCTTTTCCAGACATTCTGTTTGGTCTATGATAAAATGTTCTGTTTTATTAGTTTTGTTTGTAATGCTTGTTTAGCTCCTTATTATTAATTGCTGCTCTATTAATTTTTAACCTATTTTATAGCTATTTTTAGTTTTGTCCGCGAACTTCAATATTTGTTTACTGATTTGTGGGATCTCAGAGTGAGCAATGCTTACACCAAACAGTTATACCTGCCCCCATTGGTGTGTGCTTACAGCGGATATGTCTATATAAACAGCTATTATTACCCTCCCCTTATCACACTCATACATGTATACGACAAATATCAAGAACAAGAAGAACAGAAAATACGAGAGCATCTACAACACTTTCAAAACATTTAGACACACAATAGACACAAACACACACTAAAACCTCTAACATACAAAAACACACTAAACATATAAAAAAATACCGATGAGCCTAGCAGCAACATTCAAATAAATAGAAATAAACGAGCAAAAAAAAAAAAACTTAAATCTTTTTGGGCAGAAGCACATGAATGGAGCGATGGATGTGGAACACGGGAACTGACACACAGATACACAAATCACAACATACTACACTACATAATTTCAACAAAAACACAAATAACACAAATACGCACTTAAGCCGAGGGAAATCCCAACACTACGCTGAAGAGGGGTTTCCCTAAACAGCCCGGGCATGTTGTAAGCATACCGAAATAAATATTGTTGAATTTAATTGAATCTGGAAATTAAACAATTGAAGAGTGAAATGATGAATGGCACATGAACTAAGAATAACTTGAGACAAGGAGTGGCGGCTCGTGCCTTACAAAATAGGTGAAGAAGTTCACTTAAGCATGCTGAAAATACTATGCAAAGCCGGTGTACCACGGCCCAACATTTTTTACCAAACTTTTGTATCCAATGGAGCTGTACACAAAAGAAAGTGTCTATCACACTATGATTAATTTTGGTCCAATACAAATGACAGTTTGCGTAGTAAGCAAGAGAAATAAACATGGCGGATCTCGTATATACAGTTTTGTTTTAAGTGAGCGAAACAACGTACAAAAACTGCCTGAGCAGCATTGTTTTTTATTCTTTTATGAAGTCCATTCAAATGTCCTGATATAACACTCGCTCCATCGTAACATTGTACAACTAATTTACGTTCATAATTAAATTCTTTAAGAACACCATGCAGCAAAATGAACAATGTTTCTGCGGACCTGTCAACACTCACATCATTAAATCCAAAAAATCGTTCAACCAATGTGCTCTCTGTTATCACGTATCTTACAATGATAGCGCACTGAGACTGTTGACAAATATCTGTACTGTAGCCAACTTCAAGAGAAAAAAACCTGATACATTAATTTCAGGTGTGTAAGTATTCTGAAATACATCCAATCACCTCATTTTGTATAGATTTAGAATCACCGCTGAATATACTTTTAATTTTATTATAGTGGTTTTGGATTTCTAATGGACTTTCAATACACAAGCGCCTTGAAATTTCCCCGACTTAGCGAAAGCGCACTCTCATCATTACCTCACAATGCAAGCTCTTGTTTCCCTAAATACAATGTTGCTTTAATGATCAACTGCAGGAAAAGCCTATTTAATGTGACGTTTTCATTGAAACGCACATGAAAAGGTCTGCTTTTTCTTGAAGAGCGTCAGGTATTGTTTTTCTGCTTTTCTTTCCAAAGGCGTTTAGTTGTAGTTTACAGTTTAAATGTACAATTTACTGAGATCACATTGCCAAGGTGACTAGAAATCTTAGTAAATTAATTTCCAGAATTTTAACGTATAAAAATGAGTCTTTATAGATATGTATTTTTAATGTGTCAGTGTATATTGATCAGGAAATTGAAATCAAATACCTCGTAGCATGGGACCACCCCTGAATGTGAATAGCGACCACAAGGTACCCAAGCTGAGCACAACATTACTTCCACTTACTGGTGTCTAGGGGATATGTGGATAGTGACCACAAGGTACCCAAGCTGAGCAGAACATTACTTCCACTTACTGGTGTCTAGGGGATATGTGGATAGTGACCACAAGGTACCCAAGCTGAGCAGAACATTACTTGCACTTACTGGTGTCTAGGGGATATGTGGATGGTGACCACAAGGTACCCAAGCTGAGCAGAACATTACTTCCACTTACTGGTGTCTAGGGGATATGTGAATAGCGACCACAAGGTACCCAAGCTGAGCAGAACATTACTTCCACTTACTAGTGTCTAGGGGATATGTGGATAGTGACCACAAGGTACTCAAGCTGAGTAGAACATTACTTCCACTTACTGGTGTCTAGGTGATATGTGAATAGCGACCACAAGGTACCCAAGCTGAGCTGAACATTACTTCCACTTACTGGTGTCTAGGGGATATGTGGATAGTGACCACAAGGTACCCAAGCTGAGCACAACATTACTTCCACTTACTGGTGTCTAGGGGATATGTGGATAGCGACCACAAGGTACCCAAGCTGAGCAGAACATTACTTCCACTTACTGGTGTCTAGGGGATATGTGGCTAGTGACCACAAGGTACCCAAGCTGAGCACAACATTACTTCCACTTACTGGTGTCTAGGGGATATGTGAATGGCGACCACAAGGTACCCAAGCTGAGCAGAACATTACTTCCACTTACTGGTGTCTAGGGGATATGTGGATAGTGACCACAAGGTACTCAAGCTGAGTAGAACATTACTTCCACTTACTGGTGTCTAGGGGATATGTGAATAGCGACCACAAGGTACCCAAGCTGAGCTGAACATTACTTCCACTTACTGGTGTCTAGGTGATATGTGAATAGCGACCACAAGGTACACAAGCTGAGCAAAACATTACTTCCACTTACTGGTGTCTAGGGGATATGTGGATGGTGACCACAAGGTACCCAAGCTGAGTAGAACATTACTTTCACTTACTGGTGTCTAGGTGATATGTGGATAGTGACCACAAGGTACCCAAGCTGAGTAGAACATTGCTTCCACTTACTGGTGTCTAGGGGATATGTGGATACTGACCACAAGGTACCCAAGCTGAGTAGAACATTACTTCCACTTACTGGTGTCTAGGTGATATGTGGATAGTGACCACAAGGTACCCAAGCTGAGCAAAAACATTACTTCCACTTACTGGTGTTTTGCTCCTTACTGTAGCTTTTCTATCTGACCTTACCTTGGTCATCTCTTGTTCTTTTCCGACCCCAATACTATTAGGGTTCCTGAGGGCTAGGGAGTCTTTATTTTTCCAACCTCTCCATTTATCTAATTTTTCTATAAAATCTTAACCCCTAACATGCTGGCCTGTCATTGCATGTAATACATGCTCTGATTGGTAATCGGAGGATATGGTCGGTGAATTTATTTTGATAACTCTCCCAGTCAGGTCGGTGAGACCCGTAAACCAACAACAGGTGCGGTCCTCCAGACATTCTGGGGGTTGTGAGAGAACGATGTGACCGCCAAAACATAAAAATATGGTGTTCTCTAAAGGGCGGTTACTATTACTGCTATTGCTCTCTTCAATGTCATCAGTGAAAAATATTGGAGAGCAAGAGGATTAATGACTTCATTGTCAGAAATCCAGCATAAGCTAACAACAACAGTTTAAATGTTCTACCGAATCATTGTGCTTGTGAAGGGAACGGGTTATATGAATGAAATCTGCGAATCCCTCTTTGTTCCACACGTTACTTTTGTTGCTAAAAAGTAAACAAGGCCAACAGAACAGCGATTGCAAACTACGGCTACTGCATAACCAAGAAGAGTTATCGAGCCAAGAGCTTTTGAGTTTAATGTTATAAGTCTTCCCTATTTTCTTATCCTCTCTTTTAAGGGCTATATCAATTATATCAGTGGGCCGCCCAAAGTTTAAACCATCCTTCCAGCTGGAAAAAGGGGTTACTAACAAATTGCAAACTATATCGTTCACTGGATTCATAGCAAAACACTTATATTCCATAATTTAAATATTAAAAGCACTGGTGTCTAACAAGCTCGTAAATTATACCGTTCACAGTTATCTAAAACACCACGTTTTAAGTTTACCACCAGCTCCTCCTCGAGGTAGACGACTACTATCTTCTAAGCGCGCGAAAACAGGAACCATCCCCTCTACCGTGTTCTGTGCCTCTGCCCAAGTGAAAATATTTCTTGTTTGCCTGAAACATGTGCATGCCCGTGTTATTTCCCCGTAGTACGTTGTTTCGTGACGTCATGTTGCCATGGCAACCAAGCTGTTTAGTGCAGCAGTTTCTTCCGTAATCCCGACTGTTGCACTTGTCCTTGGAACCGACCTGAGGGTGCGCTCCCACCAATTTTCCCTGCCGGCTGCCTGGCTCTAAGTTCCAAACAAAAGAAGGGTTGCTCACTGACCCACCCTGCCACCGCTCATAGCAGTTAAAATTTGTGACTAAACTGTTAGAATGGCAGTAATAATTCCAACATTAACAAAAATAGAATACTGCTATATTCAGGTGAAAACCTCTTCACCTGCTTCACTTGAATAGCCGCCACTGGAGACAAGTGAATAACGATCGGAAGAGAAACAATTACGTTTCCACGGCGAATTCGATACGTATTGAGTTAATTTTCCGGATTGAATACCTACTGCATGGAAATACGATCCGCTTATTTCGTGAGATTGGGTCGATATGTGTTGCATGTAAGCACCTATCGATTTGACTCCGCCAAAGATGCTAACTTAAAATGTACCCGTTGCAACACGCTGCGTGCTTGCAATTTTGTTTTCTTAGTGAAAGTGGTGTAATAAAAGGCAATAACAAAGCCACTTGTATTGTTTCTATAATTTCACAATATATTATTCCTAAAAACATTCCCTCAACTCATCAAAACCTTGTTGAAATACGCGGAAAACATATTTCTACAGGTTCGCCAACACAAACCAGGTGACCAACATAAAAACTTAAATTATTTCTGTTTGAGTCTTGTTTCCGAAATGAATTCAACATGGAAACGCAGAAGGGGCTGCACAAGGGGGGGGGATATGGGGCTGGTATCCCCCCTCCGAAAATTTGGAAACCATTAAAGACGTAACTAAGGGAAAAAGTATTCAATTATAATCAAAGGATCTCAGTGTTTTCTACGTCAATTATTTTCATTAAAATGATAAACGTACATCTAATGAAATATCTCAATATACCACTCCCTCCGTCCCAAGTTATGGTGTAAAGATGAAGTCCAAAAATATGGTATAGATTTCATATTTTCAGTGTATAACACTAATTTATTACATCCCAAAATGTTATATTATGTTATATTTTACAATATTTAGACTTTTACAGTACAATTGAAGAGTGGACAGAAAATTGTATCTATCAGTGCCAATACTATAAATCTAAAAAAATCTTATGCATTGTACTCACACGACTTTCCCTACTCTTATACTAACCATTCTTAGAAACTCTTATTCCTATATCTTCTTCGTGTTAGTTGAGATAAACATTTGTACAAATTATCTTATTGTTTATTTCCTTGTAGGTACAAGGGAAATATGGGAATAAGGTAGGCTCTGAGCGATAGTAAAATATTTTAAAGCTTTGAGGATCCGTTCCCTTTACACGGCTAATGTATAAAAAAAATGAATGACGATCTTCCATTTGACGCAAACTTAAGTTTTCTAAAGCTCACACAAATAACAAGGAATATCTCCGAAATGGTTGACTCTACAAAAAAATTTATTTAGACATAAATTGTGTGTTTTGGCAAGATCCGCATCTTTTGCATAGTAAGATTTGGTCTATCTCTTACGGTTTACCAGTTATGCAAAAGTCCTCCAGAGTAAACAGGACTACATAGGCTACAGCCAGAAAATTCCAAATATGCATTTCATTTGTCATAAAAATATGCTAAACATATGGCATTTTAATCAAAATCGTCAGAGACATTTTCGATCAAATCAAAATTTTCCAATAATATTCCATGTATAGGGTAGTTTAGGGTAGAGGAATTTTCTTAGGAATCTATTTGTCGCATCCTTAAAAGATATTAAACTTAAATACCAACTTCGGCTTATAACTAATTTTTCGTTTTTGAGTTATGCTGTCCACAGACTGACAGACACACGCACATACAGACACATACACACACACGCACGCACACACACAGACACACATGGCTAATCCAAAATAAAGATATACTCAAAATCTTCAGTTTTTAGAATTTGTAAATCCTGTTCAATTTGACCAAATTTGGGATGTACTGTCAGCAAACATAGGCATAGGTTAGGTACAATAAAGTGTGAAACAGGATAAACAATGTATACAGTATATATAGTTTGTTCATTAACTGTAATTATGTATTCACGTACATATTATGGAAAACCTAGCACGTAGTA
>CM060964.1:385375845-385385845 GCA_030765045.1 Tenodera sinensis
ACTTCAGCATGCTTTTAAATAAGTATACTACTTTTTCTGTTAAACTAACAGTAATAAGAAGAAAACATTTCAAAATATATGCCCAAATAGAAATTGTAGCCTGTATTTGGACCATCTCCTCTACTGGGTTAGATCACAGGCTTTAAATGGATAGACTTGTGCTCTCCAGGAAATAAGATGCTGCTATTTTGATATTTCCCTCTGACTCATACTGAAGCAACAAAACTCGCTTACTTTCCTACACCACATGCTTTACAGCAAGTTGCTCAACATTTTTTTATTTATCTCTTTCTGGATATATATTTTACAATCTGTGTATATTCTCAGCTTGGCTGATACAGCATTCTGTCATCTTGAGAGGTCCTTAGCAGCATCACAGTATGTATAGACAAATGGTGAGCAGTAATAACAGTAATAAATTGTTAGGTTAGATTGGACAAAAGTTATACATTGGAATACTTTAGATCAGTGAAAACTTTCACCAGTGTTTGAGAGGTAGAACTGGAGCTTAAAAATTCAATGCTACAGCTGGGATTTGAACCACAGACCCTCCGCTTACCAGGTGGGTGCTCTAACCATTAAGCTACTGTGACAACCTGACAGAATGACATTGAATTCTCAAACCAGTTCCTATCTTTTTTTTATAGCTGTGGCATTGAATTTTTAAGTTCCAGTTCTACCTCTCAAACATTGCCCACACACGGTTTGTGTGTTTAAAAACACCAACAGTAAGTTTGTTGGCATAAATAAATAATAATTACCATCTGAAGGTTATTTAATCTCAGGACATAAAGTACTTGCAATAGTAAGTCACCATTGGGGTAATTCTCTCTGATGTGAGACCACCTTTGTGATTTACTGGGAAAAATACTAACTAGTTTGAGAATTCAATGTCATTCTGGCAGCTTGTCACAGTAGCTTAATGGCTAGAGCACCCGCCTGGTAAGCGGAGGGTCTGTGATTCAAATCCCAGCTGTGGCATTGAATTTTTAAGTTCTAATTCTACCTCTCAAACACTGGTGAAAGTTTTCGCTGATCTAAAGTATTCCAATGTATAACTTTTGTCGAATCTAACCTAACAATTTATTACTGCTATTCAACTAAACTATAGTGTAAACCTCACAGCTGTCACCAATCAGCTTTTGCAGTCTTGATGACACAGTTACATCCATTTGAGCCTGTCTGATTGTTGTTTGTGTGGTCATTTGTTATTGGTGCAGTGCTTTACAGTTAGCTGGGCTGCCATTAAGCAGTGCTGGCAAACTCCACATGCTCCTCAATTAAAGCAAATCTCCCTTTTTACCTATAAAATCTGTATTAAAACCATTAATTAATGCAGTGTTGACAATTTGTTTATATTCTGTGTTAAATTCTTCCTTATTAAGGGGTATATTTATTAACCTATAAATTAAAGTATTAAAACAATTAAATTATATAAAACAGGATTAAAAACTTTATTTTTATGTAATTGTCAGTCTCTGCTGTTGATTTCCTATAAATGCCAAAATTCAGTTGATTGTTATGTTTTATGATCTTTAAATCTAGGAACAGGAGGCAATCATTAGTTTCAATTTTCAATGTGCATTTTATGGCTTTATCTTGTAAATTTAAAAGTTTTAAAGCATCACTGACATGTGTGTTTGAATAAGCTAGTAACAGTGATGTCAATCGAAATTATTATAAAAATTAGATCAGTATTCAAGCATGTAACATCACTTACACGTAAATGTTTATCTTGACTGGTTTCAAGAGCTTAAATTGCTCCCATCGTCAGAATTGTTCAATTGATTCTGCTGCATGCTGCCTAATGTGTGTTACTATTAACAATGTTAAAACCTTATCAGAGAAAGAAAAATCCATAATCAAACCAAAACATCCCACCATAGCGAGACTGTATGCACTTCTAAAAATCCATAAACCAAGCAGTAAAATGAGAACCATAGTAAACAATATTGATTCACCCCACATATAATTTGGCAAAATGGCTTACACAGAAGTTCACAATATTACCTAAGTACAACAGTGTAAGCATCAGGAATTCTCAGGATCTAGTCAAGAAAATAGGGCACTTAGAATTAAATCCAGAAGACAAACTAGTATTTTTGATGTCACAGGATCTATGGAATGCAAATAAATGTATGTATTATTACTTATTTATGCCAACAAACTTACTGTTGGTGTTTTTAAACACACAAGCCATGTGTGGACAAAGTTTAAGAGGCAGAACTGGAACTTAAAAATTCAATGCCACAACTGGGATTTGAACCACAGACCTTCCGCTTGCCGGGCGGACGCTCTAACCACTGAGCTATTGTGACAAAACTGCCAGAATGGCATTAAATTCTCAAGCCAGTTCGTATTTCACCTGGTAAACCACAAAGGCAGTCTCACATCAGAGACAATTATCCCAATGGTGACTTACTATTGCAAGTACTTTATATCCCAGGATTAAATAACCTTCACATGGTAATTATTATTTATTTATGCCAAGAAACTTACTGTTGGTGTTTTTAAACACACAAGCCACAATAGCTCAGTGGTTAGAGCGTCCGCCCGGCAAGCGGAAGGTCTGTGGTTCAAATCCCAGTTGTGGCATTGAATGTTTAAGTTCCAGTTCTACCTCTTAAATGTATGTATGTATGTACAGCACTCTTACCCAGTATCCCAACAGATGAACTCTTATGCCAACTGAAGAAATGGCTTATCCAAAATGACATGCCACAAGATGAAACAGATGACCTGATGAATCTCACAGAAATTTGTGTCACTCAAAGTAGCTTCATGTTTAACAATAGGTTCTACCAATAGACTTCAGGCTTAGCCATGGGTTTAAATGTTTTGCCAGACAATCATGTTCTGTAATCAACCTGAAGGTTGCAACTGCCATTTTTTGAGGATACTAGGGAATTACTGTTTGAATGTTTGGTAGTTCCTATCTTTTATTTTTTGGTTTTACATATTAATATTTTGCAATAATTTTTTTGAATTCAGAGTTGACTAATCTTTTAGCTGCATAAAATGGTAGATTAACTATAGATTTCTGCACATTGCCGGCACCCTTTTTAGCAAGAAAATCAGCTTACTGATTACCACTCAGTCCACAGTGAGCTGGTACCCATTGGAAGACTAGGTGTTTTTGAAGTGCAGTTAGATGGGTAAGGATTTTCCAACATTCTATAATTGTTTGGTTTTTTGGTGACAACTTGGAAGTAATTGCTATAATTACTGCCCTGGAATGTGAGAATGAAATAACTTACAAAAATATATATAATTTTTGTCATTACATATTACAAAACTTGTTCCCCTCCTCATTTTTATGGTATATACATATATATATATCCTTAGGTCCACATATCAAATTATCCAATAACTACCACAGAAAAAAATGAGATGACTGCAGAGTCAAAGCTTATGGAGAAAACTGCACAAGAAGTATGAGGTAGAAAATTCTTTGTTAGAAAACATGGTCACACTTATGCCACTTTTGCACAAAATCTTTTAAATTTAACTTATATGCACTTGCTAAATGTAGAAACATTTGCTCTTTAAAGACCCCAAATTTCAATTAAATCAGGCTAATTTTGGCAGCAAAAACTGAAATTGAAATAATCACAGAACTTGAGTATGGCAAAAGTAAAATGAGTTCCTGGTGTCCTTAAAAGAACCAAATGACGTAAAACACACACGCACGCACGCACGCGTGCACACACACACACACACACACACACACACACAACATTTTAAGGAACTTCCAGGTTTTTTCTTCAAGATCCAGGACACATTAGAACAAGAAAGTGCCTATATAACATTTTCACTTGGCAGAGTCGCCTATGTGTCCACTCAGTCAGAAAGAAGAGGAGCACCTTGAACATATTTTATTGAAATGCACTTCTAATAATTGCTATAGAAACATCCTTATAAACTTATTTCCTTCAATGGAAGAAGCTGTGCTGCAATTTATGCACGTTGAGGTTGTGGTATAAGGCACTGGAACCTATAATGCACATTTAAAATAGTGTAAAGCATAACCATGCAATGGACTAATGTTATCAGTGATATTGGACACATGTAATGAAGATTGAAACAGATTAAACCATTGGTATTTCATTGAATTAGTTCTGCATTCATCTGTGTGAATTTTGAGGTTTGCTTCGGCTGTGCCAAAATACTAAAGAAAAACTCCAGATGCTGCTCTTGCCGGGATACAGCACCTGCTATATTGAAATAGTCCCTAAATATGTTTCTTGAACCAGCACTTCTAAAATGGAACAAAATTAGACTAAATTGAATAAAGATACATAGACAAACCCAATACAGTATCGCAGTGACTTTACAGAATATTAACTAAGGAAAGCAAATAACAACTGTGAA
This sequence comes from Tenodera sinensis, assembly GCA_030765045.1. Classification (NCBI taxonomy): domain Eukaryota; kingdom Metazoa; phylum Arthropoda; class Insecta; order Mantodea; family Mantidae; genus Tenodera; species Tenodera sinensis. Next base: position 385,380,217 of record CM060964.1, read on the forward strand.
GTGCCTTGGTATGACTCATACATGGAACCCCTGAAATCTTCACACACAGAAGAGAAAAGGAACAGAATAGCCAAAGAGGTTGAAAGTGAAGAGCGTATCAGTACAAAACACCATTTCAAGAGAAATGGAACCTGAAGAAACCTGTGCTATGTTAGAAAAAGCAGATGATTTGGTCCAAATTGACACTATTTTCTTCTAAATCTTCCAACAGAAATGGTTTAAGGGATGCCCCACCAGTTGTTGATGAAACAATTCAGAACACTTCGTTCTTGTGCAGTTTTTGATTGAGAAGAATCAGAGATGCTATGCTTCACAAATTTTGAATTCTGGGAACACATGAAATAAAGTACTTGAGAAAAAATTTGGGGAAACAATTGTTCCTTGTGTTTTCAGACAAGGATATGCACAATGTGCTAGTAAGGAAACTGCAACCATCCCTTCACGTTATCATGTGGCAGGTTTATTTTGAGAAACATTACACACAATTGGGATATCTTTTTACAAAAGTCATGGATAGGCCTAAAAAATGAGCACACTGATAAACACATTTATTCTAAAAACAATTTGGGCCTAAAATTATTTTATTGTGTAATGAAGTTTTAAAGAAAAGAAATTCCAGGATTTAGTACTCAAATGTATTACTGAAAATTAAAAAAGTCACAGTTTTCTTCTGATTGCTTAGAATGTTTTTCCACAGACTCAGAACATAAAGTAAATAGTATACACAAAATTTCCATATCATATATCAAATCATTTTTAAATGATTAATATATTTATTAATAATAAATAACTTTTTGATATGCTCATATTAAATGACCCTTGGACCCTACAGTTTATTGTATCAGTCCTAAATTTTTAATTTGAGTTCAGTATACAAATATAAAGAAATTGTTGTACCAAAATTGCTTAGGTCTAATTAGTTTAAGAGAAAAAAAACTTTTTGTATAGTATTTATCAACATTTTAAATTTTTTCAGGATGAGTTATAAAAAATATTTAATTTAAGCTCAATTATTTAATATTTTTTAACTAGCGCACAACAAATTTTAATACCTTAATCTCTGAAGATCTTATGAAAATTTCAAGTTAATAAGTTATAAACTACGGTACAAGGAGCATTTTGAATAGTGAAAAATGTTGAAAAAAAAAAAAGAACTGAGAAAAGTGAATTTTAAAGTTTAACAGTATGTCTTTGGAAAACTTTTGTTTCAACTTCGCATTGCTCACAAAATTTAGAAATTTGTTATTCTTAGCTAACCTCTACACAATGCACTTTCATAAATTATACACAGAGTTCATAAAATATCTGCTTGTTACAGATCTACTATAGACTAACAAATAACTTAAAACCTATTAACCACCTAAACAATGTCTAATATATAACTGGAACACTGCAATAACCTGGCAACATTACAGAATTACAGAACACTGGCTGCATTTCTCTGTTTGGAAGCAAAACATGTCAGATTCACATTATTTTAGGTAGAATATCAAATTCATTTCAGCACAGCCAACTTACAAACTTTTGGAAGCAAAATTCCCTGCAAGAGACCAAAATCAGAGCCAGTGAAGACGAAAAATGCATTTCAAAGCTGTAGCAACGAAGTTTAGTGAGGAACGCTCACCCACACTAGCATATTCAAATACCCTCCTGAAGTTTTAAAAATGACTGATATTGAGAAAACTAAAGTGTGTCATTAAAGTACAAAGTATAAGCATAATACAAAATGCAAAAAGTGAAAATAAAAATTTTTGGCAATTTTCACCAAATTTCACCGATACATTGCCTTAACGCAACTTTCACTCCAAAGCAATTCCAGCATTAAATAATACATTTCTAGGGGTCAAGGTACACACAGGCAACTTGGTTTTTCCAATATATATATATATATTTCTTTTTTGTGGCTGAAGTTAGCCGTGTTTTCTAGGAAACTTTGGCCACATTTCAATAGTTTATATAATAAACAATAATAGCAATTATTTTCTGTGCGATAAAGGTATATCAGACATCTGGGAATCTTCTCCAATTTGATTAATAATTTTGGTTGACATCTTAATACCAAAATCGGCAAAAATGTTCAAAAATGTCTGAAGTTAGATTTTCAGCATGCAGCAGTACTACCATGTATTAAAGAATTCTTATAAAACAGAATTCACATTTATTTTACAAGGAATGTTTGTAAATTTACTGTAATGAATGTTTTGTATACTCTAAACTTAAAGTAACCTCAAAGTTATTTGTTTTGTCCCATGAGAGAAGGTGTCGTAGGTTTCAACTTCAAAAGTTGGCAAATATGCTTTTATTATTCTATTAGCAAAGGCAGGTTGTAAAGGACATACCACATTAAAGCATATAATCGTTTATTCTAGGTCACAATGATGGATTTTTCTGGTGAACGGATGATCCAGGGCTATTTTGAAGGTTTTAACAAAAAGAGAATCCCTCGTCGCAACAGTCCTGTCAACAAAGTGCAGCTAAAAGTAAAGAAAGGTGAGCAATGTTGAATTCTTAAAAAACCTGTAATATCTCCTTGTTGATGTATTTGGAGGAAGCAGAAGAAACAAAAAGGTAAATAGTTAAGTGACCCAGGCCATTCTGTAGAGGCAGAAATTTCATTGTTTATCCTCTGAATAAAGTTTGTTTGTCTCTGATTTAGTGCTAGTAATTTTGGTCATTTATTGCTTATGGATTATCTTTGTATGCTTCGCAGCAATAATCAGGGTCTACCACTTCATCAACAGAACCTGTGTACTTATTAAATCCTCTTTGAAAATTCCTCTACCAAGTACTTAATAGGTAGAGAACCTTCTGTATTCATTTATGTAATACATGCTTTTGGACCTCCTGAGAACAAAAAGACCATCTTTAGTAAAGGTCTCTGTGTGTCTGTAACAAATGAAAAGTTAAATAAGCATGTAACTTGGTTGAGAGTTAGAATCAAAACACAAGTTGGTGTAAACACCGGTCCCGCAGACCCCGCAGCACGGGGATGATCTTTAGGTGCCCCCTGACTGCCTTTAACGGTTTTCTTTAAAGGACATTTTATATTCATTTGAACCATGGAAAATCGCTAGGAAGAAGTGCTGGAACAGATGTAGTTCCCTGACAACATACTGGCAACACAAGTGTAAGCATGTCCTATCCTTTCTTGCTTGAAAGAATGAAACAAGCTTACCTCCAAGTGTGTGTGCATTCACAATCATATAGAGAAATTAATTAAAGTGCAGTATTTTGTTCACTAAGGTTGTTATAAAAGCCCAAAAAACTACATAGTGTAGACAGCTAGTACCTTATGGAAATGTAGTCGATTGGCCAATCAATTGGATTATTTTAGAATTTGGCCATAAGGTATAAACATAAATCAGTATGTGTTGTCGTAACCAGTTGTTCAGTATTATTGCTTCTGAACGATATCTGAGTTACCACAAATAGAAGTTTGCTTGAGTTACCCAGAAGATTGAGAGGTAACGGCTTTGTTCCACCTATGTGCTTTATGCATTTAGCAAGTGTATATTGTTTATTTAGGAAACAACCATTTGCATTGGTAATTAGAGACTGTTATTTTAACAATTTGCTAGTTGTTTATTCTAAAAAGAAGTGAGTTTATTTCACTTTCATGCTATTCTATGTGAGTAAATGATACTTTAATCTCTCCATTTTTAAGCTTTATTAGTAAGTAGGGACACCAACATTTGTTTGTAGGAGGCCCCCAAAACATTAGCCACACCACTGCAGCAGTATGTTTGTTGACATAGATAAATAATTACCTGGGTGACCGAGCTTTGCTCGGCTTTCCTTTTATTTTCAATCATGGTCGTTTTGAGAGGAAATATTTATTTAGATAAACTTGAAAAGCAAAATGTTAACTAAGTATAAATTTTCATCTTGTTAATTAAGGACAAGATGTGCTGGAAGTGTGTTGCGGCTGATGTGTCCACATCGGCACGAGGAGCAGCGTGTTGGGGACGCTGTCCGCCACTACAATCCCTGCACAACACGGTGTGTCGACCCATCGGGGATGCGTCATGGCGTCCATGTTCCGGTCTGGGAGCGAGCGCGATGTCCCTGAGGTGTTGAGTGGCCTATTGGAGAGTCCCAGGCTTGGGTCTCCTCCATACGTCGGGGAATATGCACAAGAGGAGAACTACGAAAATGGCAGTGATGCAGATTATGATGAAGAAATGAGCAACTACATATCAAGAACGAGAACCTCCCTTATATCTTACATTCATGCTGTAATAGCAAGCTGACCCAGGCAGTAACTGCTGGCTTGTGCACCTCGCAAACAAGTAGGTTGTACTTGCTCGCAGACCGCAGGAAACGCCTTGTGCACATGGGGGATCTGCTGTTGCCATAGTTGTGGGCTCACAGGAGTAAGAGGAAGCACAGAAACATGCACAGGAGGAGGCAAAGCCAGCAACGGCCAGAACTTGAACTTCTGCTCAAAGAGAACGAACCTTTGGTCGCTTGTTTGCAAGAGACTAAGCTGCATCCTCAAGACGCCTTCCACCTCAGGCAATACACCCCAGTACGGTGTGATGTTACACCAGAAGAAGGTGCTCCCGCACATAGGGGCGCTATGATGCTTGTCAGAGATGACGTATATATGCAATCTGTATCATTATGGTCTGATATCGAATCAGTTGCAATAAGGATTCTACTGCCAGACATCCATTTCACCATTTGCAATTTATATTTCCCTCCATCCCATGACTTCTCGCACATTGATTTAGAAGATCTAGTTTCCCAGTTACCAACACCGTTTCTGTTGGTGGGAGACTTCAATGCGCACCAACCAATTTGGAGCTCAAGTCGCAATTGTGCGTGAGGCAAGCTCCTCGCTGACTTCCTGGACAGCTACAACCTAGCTCTCCTCAACACTGGAGAGCCTACATTCATTTCTAACTTATTCAATAGTTTCTCGCAGCTTGATCTTGCAGTTTGTTCACCTCAGCTGGTAGTCTCCTTACAATGGAATGTCATCTCTGATTTACACTCTAGTGACCACTTTCCATGTCTTATTAGTCTCTTAACGCAAGTTGCATGTTCCACACGTATGTCCAGATGGCGTTTGGACCATGCCAACTGGAACCTTTACACCCAGTTGGCTGTGTTTGCGTACAATGAGCACAACTCCGTGAATGATTTGGCACAGTATCTCATGGGGAAGATTCTCTCTGCTGCTGAACAATCCATTCCACGGTCAACCTCACACTCCCGTCGATTTCCCGTCCCCTGGTGGACGGAGGAATGTTGGAATGCTATTCGTGCTGGAAGACGAGCTCTTAGGGTTTTCCAACGTCACCATACTTTAGATGGCCTAATCCAATACAAAAAAAAAAAAAATGCACGTCGGGTCCACACAAGTAATTTAGGATAGCAAAAAATCATCGTGGAGCAAATTTGTAGCTTCATTTAACTGACACACACCTTCCTCAGTTGTGTGTGATAGGTTAAGGCATGTTGCTGGTCGATCGACCTACACACCAATTGCGGGACTGAAAACAGCCTCAGGAGCTGTTGTTGATCCATTCGAAGTGGCGAAGACATTTCGAGTGCTTTCGCTCAAGTGTCTACTCCCCTGAGTTCCTTCCAGTTAAAACTCAGGTGGAATATCAAGGCTTCGCAT
>CM060964.1:385390845-385395845 GCA_030765045.1 Tenodera sinensis
GTTACAGAGCTGATTGTATACAGACACATGTTTATCCTAATGTGAAGTCTGACTTGTGTTACAGAGCTGATTGTATACAGACACATGTTTATCCTAATGTGAAGTCTGACTTGTGTTACAGAGCTGATTGTATACAGACACATGTTTATCCTAATGTGAAGCCTGACTTGTGTTGCAGAGCTGATTGTACACAGACACATGTTTATCCTAATGTGAAGTCTGACTTGTGTTACACAGCTGATTGTACACTGACACATGTTTATCCTAATGTGAAGCCTGACTTGTGTTACAGAGCTGATTGTACACAGACACATGTTTATCCTAATGTGAAGCCTGACTTGTGTTTCAGACCTGATTGTATACAGACACATGTTTATCCTAATGTGAAGCCTGACTTGTGTTACAGAGCTGATTGTATACAGACACACGTTTATCCTAATGTGAAGCCTGACTTGTGTTACAGAGCTGATTGTATACTGACACATGTTTATCCTAATGTGAAGCCTGACTTGTGTTACAGAGCTGATTGTACACAGATACATGTTTATCCTAATGTGAAGCCTGACTTGTGTTACAGAGCTGATTGTATACAGACACATGTTTATCCTAATGTGAAGCCTGACTTGTGTTACAGAGCTGATTGTATACAGACACATGTTTATCCTAATGTGAAGCCTGACTTGTGTTACAGAGCTGATTGCACACAGACACATGTTTATCCTAATGTGAAGCCTGACTTGTGTTACGGAGCTGATTGTATACAGACACATGTTTATCCTAATGTGAAGCCTGACTTGTGTTACGGAGCTGATTGTATACAGACACATGTTTATCCTAATGTGAAGCCTGACTTGTGTTACAGTGCTGATTGCACACAGACACATATTTATCCTAATGTGAAGCCTGACTTGTGTTTCAGACCTGATTGGCCGAAGGTCCATATACATGGTGGACTCAGTCATCACAGCCAACTTCAGTGAGCTGCACATGATCGTTGGCGCATCTTCTAGGACAGTCATGGCTTGGAAACCCCAGCCAATGATGTTTGGCTTTACTAAGTACCGCATCAACAACAAGGGTAACATCATCGGCAAGGTAAAACATACCATACACGGTTCTCTGCCTTGTTGCATGGCTTTTGTATCAGAGAATGTCGTCTAATCTCTGAAATAATAATTAATGAAACCACATTTTATCACAATACAGAGTGAGAAAAAGCTTTCAGAAGTAGCTAGTGTAAAGACGTTCGAACATCTGAACATAAATTGAAAAATATGTTGATGTTTATAAACGCATTCTACTCCAACTTACTTTAATAATATTTAACACAGGACTAGTTTCAGAGAGAGTCCTCCCCAGCATTCAGCTGTTGGTCGACTGGTTCAACATCAGGTAATTGCCTCCCCCTTGTCTCATTGTCTGGCATGCTGTACTGCTTATTGACTAGTCATAAGATGTCGTCTATGATTGCTATGACAAAATTCATTAGCCAATCTCTATTCTTAATGATAAAACTATTTTCCCACACTGTTGGCTCCCAGTAATTTTTTCCTGGTTTAGAAGTTGCATATTTAGGTTAATATTATGACTGTAAAACCAAAAGTGTTGATCTATGGCTGATTTATTTGTTTCTTTGTGTTTGATGTTTTTGACATGTTCCATCATTCTGATTTCCAAATTTCTCTTTGTTTTACCAGTATTTTTCTTATGACTGTCTTCACAGTTGACATGCTAGATTCCTGATAATTTAACGCTTGGAGTAGAGAAAGTCATGTGAGTGCAACACATGTTTTAATTTGCTGGCATCCTTGATAGTTTTTAATCTTCTATGTCTAGTGTTAGAAATTTACTCAATCATCTTCTAAAAAATACAACTCCAAGTATTAAATTATCAGTAATCCACTGTGTCAAGCGTGAAAACTGGCATAAGATATATATTGGCAAAACAAAAAGAAATTTTCTGAAATTCTACTGCATCAGTTTAAACCCAACATCTCAGAAGACCCTACCATGAATGAGAAAGTATATAACACCCTAGTGCAGCCACTACAACTGTCACTAACGTGTAAACCATTTACTCCAGGAATAATACAAAATACCATTAATAAATTACCATCTAATAAAGCTCCTGGATTTGACCATATTGTGCAACCATTGCTTAAAAATTTACCATGCAAAACCATAGTGTTGCTAACACAAATCTACAATGCAATGCTATGTTTAACATACTTTCCAACAGCATGGAAGCATGCCAATATTATAATGATACAGAAGCCCAACAAAATTCGCAATGATCCATCAAGCTACAGGCCAATTAGCCTTCTACCACTGTTCTCCAAAATATTTGGGCGCTTGTTATTGCCCAGACTTTTCATACTTCTTGGGCCATTACTGCCCATTACACAATTTGGATTTAGAAAACTCCACTCCTGCCCACAACAACTTCACAGAATTATCGATGAAATAATGGACACCTATGAAAGCAAGCAGATCTATTTAGGTGTATTTTTAGACACTGAGAAGGCATTTGACAAAGTATGGCATGATGGTCTTTTATCAAAAATTAAGTATAATCTCCCGGATACATATTACCGAATCATTCAGTCATATTTCTACAAACGCACTTATTCTGTAGTTTACAAAGATATACAGTCACACATCAGACCTATTAATGCAGGAGTTCCTCAGGGAAGCATCCTGGGACCCTTTCTATATATGGTCTATACACCCAAATCTGACGATCTATGTATTGCCCAATTTGCAGACGATATAGCTATTATGTGCAGAGGAGACACTGGTAAAGAATTTACAGCACATATACAAGACTACCTATGCAAAATAGAATCATGGAATAAACAATGGAAAACTCTAATAAATCCAAGAAAATTGTATGCCGTCACCTTCACCTATCTCAGAAAAGAACATACTTATCCTTTATTCCTAAACAACACTGCAATACCACAAACAAACGAAGTAAGAGACCTTGGTCTTATCCTTGACACACGTTTAACATGGAAGAAACACATTGATCACATTCTACAAAAACTAAGAGACAGACTTTGACAGTTAAAACCGTTGCTGCATCAAAACTCAACCCTTTCCATTTATAACAAGAGACTCATATACAATATGATTATCAAACCAATTTGGCAATATGCATGCTCCTTATGGGGTTCTGCCTCTAATTCCCAAATCAAGCGTATCCAGACATTCCGGAACCGGGTGTTAAAGATAATCACCAGCGCACCCTGGTACATAAGAAATGAAAATCTCCACTTAGATCTAAATTTACCTAAAGTAACCACAGTCCTCCACTCTTCCTATAGAAATCTGTATACAACGTTTGCAAATCACCCGAACATCTTGATGAAACAAATACCACAAAACATGCCACCAGAACAACCACAGTGCCATCTCAAGAGGAAAAGACACACGGATCTATTGATTGATTGAGGAACATCAATGGATGTAACCCTCAGAACACGCTTCATGACAATACTAGATTAACCTATGTAGCACAATTGTAGTACTATGTACAAAAATTATGCATTAATAAAGAAAAAAAAACTATTGTTGGAGTATCCCAGATAGAACACCTTAACATTGTGAACATCATAGTTAGTACCAAAACATTTTCTATGGAATTTTTTATTCAATTTGAGGAACAAATGAAAGTCTGGACTGTGTGGTGGGTGGGGAATATACTTCCCATTTATTGCTGTTAGGGCAACGTGTGGTTTTGCCTTATCATCCAAAATGGAGACACCAATAATTGTGAGCATGCCAGGTCTTCTCTAATGCATTTTTAGACACAAATAAACAGCTTGTGGTATACACCTGTTACAGATGTCCCTAGGCACTCTATCTCTGGCTATAACTCCATTAATGTCATAAGTTGTTGTTGCTAATGCTCCTCTAACTGGATTTTCTCCATTTTTCTGCAGTCTTCCAAATAATATTTACATAGTTTGTGCTGATTGCACTTCTTTTATTTTATTTCTTCTGATCCGTTGTCTCACAGTTGTGTGGATTTTCTGCCAGGGTATGTTTTTGGGGTGGTTCCGCTACCCGCCACCAAGTTAGCGAGAGCCTCCATGGTGTGGCGGTTGAGAGTAGGAAGTGTAGCCGTTTTCTCGACCCTGTGAGGATGTCTGCTAACAGTGAGTAACTTGAGTGGACATAAATCCAAATAATGTTTGGTAATGGAGTTTTTCCTTTTGCTGACTGTGAGTTGCCTGGACTGCGTCTTCAGCATTAAATCTTGTTTCATTTGGGGATAGTTTTATATATTTAATTAATCATGTGTACAGTTCAGATGAGCTTCAAACAGGGTTCTGTTAAATACTTTGCCTTTTGTTCTAATAGGGAAAAGAGATATTTGATTCGGATTAATGTGTGATGAGGTATGTTATCCAAAGTGTTAAAGTTATGTAACATGCTCATGTTTAAATAGTTTGCTGTTGGGGCCTAACTAGAGAAAAAGCACATTTGACTTAGATTTATGTGACAGAATATTAATTTAATTGTGAAAGCTGTATTGTCGATTGTGCATGAAGGGCGAACTAATGTATTTTCTCTAAGTTTCTACATACTACCACGCTGCCCATTAAGTGGGAACATACTTTCTTGTAATTACAAATACCCTAGTTAATTGAATTAATGCAACTTTGTTGTTCCTATTCAAAGGGTGGTAATATTGTGATTGTTAGTTTTATTAAATGCAGTTATTCAAATGTTCTTTCTAATACTTGGGGGCATTCCTCTCCCTGAATTGGTTTTGTCAATTTCCCCAATATTAGGGTCCACATCCTTGGCTTCTTTCTTTCCATTTTGTGTAACTGCACCACGCCCACGATGTAAGTTGAACTGGAACACTGTCATTAATTATTTTGGTTGCAATACGTTGGAGTAGATGGTCTCTATTCATTACTGTCTGTGGGTCATTCGTCTGGAGAATTGAAGTTATTGATCTTGAACTGGTGGGCAGCCAGACAGTCATG
>CM060964.1:385400845-385408345 GCA_030765045.1 Tenodera sinensis
ATAGATGTTCTCTATCCATTGAGAGCACAATAGACAATTTGGAGAAGTTAGTATACTAATTCCATGGAGATGTTTTCCCAGGCAATCACATCCAGTAGTAAGCCTCATCATGGCAACAGCAGATTTATGTGGCAATTCCAGAATTACACAGGCATTTTCTACAAGTATTTTCATATTTCGGTTAGCAATTTTTTCAGTTAGTCCAGATTTGTAATTATCATAAATTTTTTTCTTTATAATCCTATTAATTGATTCATATGAAAAGGTTTTTATTTCTTTCTGTTTAATTTCACATCCTTTTTTTGCTAATACATCAACCTTTTCATTCCCCTGAATTCCACAGTGAGCTGGAATCCATTGTAAAACTACATGTTTTCCAAGTGTTTTAATGGTCTGGATTATATACTTCGATCTGGGAAGCATAATCATTTCAGAAGAGAGACAAAACCATGCTACGTTTCATTTAACAACTTTTTAATGAAAACATTAATGTATCATAATTTTGTATACTTAAACAGTGGCAATATTAATCTTGTCTTCTCAAAACTTTGCAACATGCAAAATAAAAACAAATTTAGAGACTAAATGCTTCACCTATCTTAGTAATTGCTGTAAGTTCTTGAAATGCTGCTAACATGTTTCATGATGCCTTCATCACATTTTCAAAGCTCTATTTAAAACAGTTACTATAGTTAGAGACTAATGCATCTATGTGTGGCCAACCTCTGAAAACAAAACAAGCCTGTTTTTTGAAATTAATATCTTTTCCCAAACCATTAAATCTATAGGTCCATTTAATTGTTTTAATAATTTAACCTCTGGATTTATTTCATGATTAAATGACCAAAAATGATTTGTCACAGCTGATTTATCAGTTTGTTTATATTTGATATTTCTAAAATTTCTGTTTTATTCTGGTTTCCAAATGATGTTTAGTTTTGCCAATGTAAACCCTTTCTCAATCCAAATAGCTAAATTGATAAATGAAAGATTTTTTTTATAATTTGGAATTTTATCCTTTTTAGAGTTACTTAAAAATTTTTGTAAATTTTTTATTAGGCCAAGGATGGTAAGTAAACTTTTTAAAAATACAATCATCTCATATTTTCTTAATGGTAGAAACTTCTTTACAGCTATTATGTATTTATGCCAACAAACTGCTGGTGTTTTAGTAAGTTGCCCTCGGGGTATTTATCTTTGATGTGAGATTCCCTTGTGGTCTACCGGGAAGTAAGAATCATTTGGGGAATTTGTCACGCTGGCAAGTTGGCCATGGTAGCTCAGTGGTTAAAGCAGCTGCTCGATAAGTGGAAGATCCATGGTTCAAAACCCGGCTATAGCATTGAATTTTTCAGTCCTGATTCTACCTCTTTTCTTTAATAGCTTTTTGTTATTTGAATTTTTCTGTCTTTTTACCTATAAAATCTATATTAAAACCATTAATACTGCAGTATTGATAATGTATTTATATTGTGTTTAATGCTTCCTTATTAAAGGGTATATTTATTAACCTATAAATTAAATGATTGAAAACAGTAAATTTGAGTGAAAAAGGATTAAAACTTTTATTTTTTATATAATTATCAGTATGAGTAGATTTTCTATAAATGCAAACATTTATTACAGATTGATAAATCAGCTGTGGCAGATCATTTTTCATCATTTAATCATGAAATAAACCCAGAGGTTAAATTGATAAAACAATTAAATGGACCCACAAAAAAACAGGGACTCTGTTAAGAATTTTGATATACTGTGACAGATTGTACTTGTTCTGTTTTCAGAGCTTGTCAACACATAGATATATTAGGTAGTTGAGCATCTGCAACTATGGTAACTGTTTTAAATAGAGCTTTGAAAATGTGACGAAGGCATCATGAAAGTTATGTTAACTGCTTAGTAATTCAAGAACTTGCACAATTACTAAGATAAGTGAGGCTTTTAGTCTCTAAATTTGTTTATGTGTAGATTCTGTTGTTTCACTGTTAACAGCTTCACTTTTTTCATTGAATTTGTAACGTTTTCTTATCTACTGCTCTGCAACTGTCACTGATTGTATGACAATAACAGCTGCACTCAAGTTGGACGTAATCTGTTGCAGAAGTGGAGAAGGAGACGCGCATTCCGTGTGAAATGGCACCCTATCCTGCAGGATGAAGACACTATGAGGGGACCACTAAAACCCAAGCCCAGCATATTGGAGAGAGAACCAACAATTTACAGTGTGGCTTCATAAATAACTGCAAGTCATTTCTGAAAACAAAAGGAAAAATAAATCTGATGTGTAATATTTACTATAAACTCTCTTATTCTTTTATCCATTTCAAGCTTAATGACATAAACATTTCAATTTCATTACATAGTTCCATGTACGTACAAGAGGAATGGAGCAAATAGTTAAAGATATGGTTGCTATATGATGGTTTTCACGTTTTAGTCACTGTATAACCACAAGGAAAAACAAAGAAACTTAACAGGGAAAACATAATGTATTTTTGAAAATTTAAACCAGTGGTTAATAAAGAATATCCCAGAAATGGCAAACAAGACAAAAAGACTAACATAGATTGCGTGTCTTAATGAAATCTAATTTTTTTGTGTATTACGATTTTTTAGACTTTACCAGTTATGTAAAAGTTGTTAGCTAATGCTGGATTTCTGGCAATGATAGGTGTGCGTGGTAATGAGAAGTTGTAGCGAGGATATCTGCTTCATCGTAGTGGACGATGTGTTCACCAGATGCTTCTAAGGCATGTTAGGCAACTGCTGATTTCCCGGGTGTCCCAGGCAGCAATGTCTACAGTGTTCTTTTAACCTGGTATTGATACTACGTTGGGTGGTGCCCATGTAGACTGGCCCGCAAGAGGTATTCGGTACACTCTAGCCAATGTGAATAGGTCCCTGGCGTCTTTAGCTGAATGAAGAAAACAGTGAATCTTTTTGGTCGGAAGGAAAACTGTTTCTATATTATGGGCCTTCAGTAGTTTAGAAATATTGTCTGTAGTGTATTGCAAATAAGGGAGGTATACCGTGTCCTGCCATTAGGGTGTTGTCCCCTTTGTGCTTGGGAGAGTTATACATCGCCACTGATGATGCTTGCCTTAGTTGCAAGCGAAACATCTGGGAGAGTGAAGGAGCCCAGTGGACCACGGCCTCTCAGCCCGGAAGCATATTCTTCTAATTATGACTCTGGCCGTGAAAGCCTTCACTCATTTATGTTACTAGTATTGTTGTACTTAATGAATATTTCATTTTGGCAATAAAAAAATAGGTGACAAAAGAGCCATCATATTGTAAAATAAAAGGTACATTAAGAGGTTAAACTGTTGAGACTCTCATTTGGATTTTTGTCCTGTCGTGAGTGCACTCGAACAACAAAGCTCTGAATGTAGGTTTTATTGCATTGATAGCAGCTATTGGAAGACTGCATATGCCTATATGGTGTACCAGTGATGAGCATCTCAAACTTTCTCAACAGTTTATTTCACTTGAGCTAGTAGCAATCGTTTTTATTAAGGACGGAGTGCTGCTGACTTTGGTCATTGGGTTCCTTGGGCCTAGTCGGTAGGTTCAATTCCTTAAGCACCAGCTTTTTCCCACATTTGCCAATTGTGAGTCAATTATGTTCTCTGGCAGGTCCAGAACAGTTAGAAGATATATAGAATGTAGAAGTGGTGAAATAAGAGAGAAGACTAAAGTGGAAAAAATTCCCTCAGCCTTGAATGCTCTAATACCTTAGGGTCTGAAATGGATCAAGAGTTTAGCCAAGGGAGGCTACAGTTAAAGTTTAAAGAAAGAATATCCATTAGGGTCGCATTTTACAACCTGTATGGACTACAGTGGAACTATTCTATTCCTGGTCACTACACGTTCTGTTTTAATTGTCTCCAAATTGTCTGTTATACAACAAGGAAAAGTAAATGATAATGGAACATCTATCAATCTGTGAACAACCTAAATGGTATCCAGACTTGACCTCAAAATATTGGGAGGCAAGGAGAATGTTAAACTGTGAGCATTAGCTACACACACACACCTTTCTGAACAAAGGCCATTTTGAGAATTTTCATCTAATGCTAGTAAATATTTGTAGTTTGCACTACAAAGTGTCCTTCACCGAGAGGGTGACCCTGATGACAGAAATGTCAGTATGATGTAACAGCTACCCAGACAATATAGGAAAAGCTAGTAACAGAACACTAATAACTCTAATGCTGAGGAAGACGTCCCTCCTGTAACTTGTTCTTCACAGCAAGTAGTCTTATCTCTGTCCGTTTAATGAGTAGTGTGAATAAACAGCAAGTAAACACCTGAGGGAAATGTCACGACTTGGTTTGATCAAGTACTTCGGGTGTCTGGTAATCACGCCGTCCAGCTGAAATAACAATTTTTGTGTATCCCAAGCATTTCAAATGGCAGGTCACGAAGGGCATAGATATATGTCTCCTGCGGACTGTTTTCATTTTCTTCCTGTGGACAGGTAAGGTGACTTTTCCACAGTGTAATTGATATCTCTATTGTATAACTTGGCTTGCTAATCAACTTTTGTTATATATTAAGAATGGAACCAGAGGAAAATCTTGAGCTTCAGTCGGCATTCATGGATTTAGTAAATACATCTGTCAAAATAAGAATTACGCCAGATGCCAGGAACAAGAAATATCATGAAATAAAAAATATTAACCCCACAGTTTAATATAATGCTCAATGAGCAGCAAATGGTAGAAAAGGCAGAACACATGAAAAGCAGACTGAAGGTCAATAGGAGCAGTAGGTGCAAAAAAAGTTGCATTATTCACAGTCAAGTCAGGGAAATGGTGTATAATGTGTACAAGCACTTGCTGAAAAAGATGGGTAACAGTTGCCATTCAACACTTCCCCTATCTGCGCGTTATGTCATTTGCTGCCATCATTCCTGATGGCTACTCTAGTCAAACAAATATTTAAGCTGAGCAAGATTCGACTCTAGGAGAGTCTGCTTCTTCATTTACAATAGTAAATTATTGGGTGGCACAGTTTAAGTGAGCTGTTAAGATGAACTTCGCTGTGGTCGACCCAATGAGGTGACCCTGCCAGAAATTGTAAAGAAAATCCACAGAATGGTATTGGATGACTGTCGCTTGAAAGTGCGCAAGCTAGCAGACATTGCAGGCATTTCAAAAAGTGCTGCACATTGTACACTGACTGAAAATTTGGACATGAGAAAGCAGTGTGAGTTTGCTCACAATGGAACAAAAACAGCATATTGAGGATGTTTCATTTGAGTGTTTGGTGATGTTTCACAACAAGAAAGCTGAGACTTAGCATCAATACATAGCCATGGATCCATCACTTTCACACCTGAGGCAAAGAGACAGTTGAAACATTGGACTGAAAGGGAAGAATCGGCTCCAAAGAAGGTGAAGACAGTTCCATCTGCAGGCAAGGTCATGGTGTCACTTTTTACTTTCTTTACTATACATAGTAAAGTAGAGGAAGTATTGTATTCCACCCAAAAATTTGATGTCGAGATTTCACTGGAAATATGTTTTGAGGCTCCCGGAATCCATAAATGGCATTTTTAGAAAAAGATCTGTGTATGTGTGTGTGTGTGTGTGTGTGTGTGTGTGTGTGTGTGTGTGTGTGTGTCTGTCTGTCTGTCTGTCTGTCTGTCTGTCTGTCTGTCTGTCAGGTTGTGGACAGCATAACTCAAAAACGAAAATTCGGTTAAAAATCAAAGTTGGTATTTAAGTTTAATGTCTTTCAAGAATGCAACACAAAGATTTTGAAGAAAATGGCCCCACCCTAAACTACCCTTTACATGGAAAATTTTTGGAAAATTTTGATTTTGTTGAAAATGCCTCTAACGATTTTGATTAAAATACCATATGTTTGAAATATATTTATGACAAATGAAATTTATATTTTGAATTTTCTGGCTATAGCCTATTTAGTCCTGTTTACTCTGGATGACTTTTGAATAACTCGTAAACCGTTTGAGATTACTACACAAAAAATGTATATATGTTAAGCATGCAAAGAGAACGGGATCTCAAAGCTTTAAAACATTTGACTATCGCACAAAGCCTACTGTATTCCCACATTCCCCTTGCACCTACAAGGAAATAAGCAATAAGATAATTTGTACAAATGGTTACCTCAACTAACACGAAGAAGATAGCCGAGCGGTCAGCGCGCTCGCCTACCACCTAGACGGCCCAAAGAAAAATCGTCAGTTGGTGAAGACCCCAGCAAAAAGCGACCACGTGCCAGATAAATGGTGGATGTAGTTTGCGACGAATTTGTGAGTGTGAGATCTGCAATCCGTCGAAAAGTTCACCAGTCCCTTGTTGACAATGAACCCCCACCTTAAACAAAGTGCTGTTGGCAGTTAACTCTGATCCCGATCTTCCAGATTTAAAACGAACTTCCCTCCACAAGCTGCTTCTGGAGGTTGGTTTCGAGTTTGTGAGCAGGAAATGAAAAAGTGTTATTGTGGACAGAGATGACGTAAGTAGCAGTTAATTTCCATGTGCTATATGTTATTTGGATCAGGTAAATATATCCTTTAGTAGTGTAAAATGCATATTATACCTACGCGTAGCGGTAGGTAACCGTGTTGCGTTATTGTGAATGCACGTGGCCGCGGAGTGATACAAATCGGTGCTTTGCTTATATCTCCTCTAATCTCTTGATGAACAGAGTATAGATTTTCAATATAATGTAAATTTAAACAGCATTAAACTTTTGGAGATTTCGAAAACACATCCAAAAGCATTTTAGGTCATATTTATCATCATATTTTCTAATTTTTTTCTGTCACAACTGCTTGCATACTTCAAGCATTTTTAGGTGATAAGCATCCGGGCCCTGAACATCACATAGCCTTGCCCATTATATTTGAGTAATGCCTTATATTGGGAACAGAAACATTCTCTAACACATGACGCCAGACTTGCATACAGTGACAGTTTTCTTTTGTTTACTGGAGATTCTCCTATTGCCGCTAAAGTCTCATGCAGTTTTGCTGTTACATCTGTTGTGTCCATACTCGTTGTCACTAGAGCATGAGAAGCTATCACTGTTCTTGTACCGAACTTTCACTAGCACTAGGCACACATAACTCAGTGGTTATATATATATACAGGATGGGAGGGAAGTCATTACATTAACTTAAGCCAGTGTTAGATCTCGGTATTTGGAACACATTTTGTATCTTACGTTTTTGTCTCTGACCATTTCCTTCGGACATATTTTAGTTTTCTCGAAAACAAGCTGGCACACTGCAGACTGTGTGGGTGTCACTTTCCCTAGCTCAGTACATAAACAAACACAGTAACGGTGCGTCTTGAGAACACAAACAAATACCCTGTCTTCTTCTTCTGTGTTTACTGTGCGAGTGTAGACCAATCACAAGCGTTAGCTCCCATCACATTACACGAAAGCGAAAGTGCCCGACCTGTTTACATTCACAAACCAGGTCAATTCCCTAACCAACCTCAACGCAACGTTGTCGACTTG
>CM060964.1:385413345-385485845 GCA_030765045.1 Tenodera sinensis
AGTGAGCAGGGTGAGCCGAGTGAGCCGAGTGAGGCAAGTGTGGCGAGTGAGGCGAGTGGGGCGAGTGGGGCGAGTGGGCCGAGTGGGGCGAGTGGGGCGAGTGGGGCGAGTGCGCCGAGTGAGTCGAGTGAGCCGAGTGAGGCGAGTGAGTCGAGTGAGGCGAGTGAGGCCAGTGTGGCGAGTGAGTCGAGTGAGGCGAGTGAGGCCAGTGTGGCGAGTGAGGCGAGTGGGGCGAGTGGGTCGAGTGGGTCGAGTGAAGCGAGTGGGGCGAGTGGGCCGAGTGAACTGAGTGAGCCGAGTGAGTCGAGTAAGTCGAGTGAGGCGAATGAGGCGAGTGGGGCGAGTGGGGTGAGTGAGGCGAGTGGGGCGAGTGGGTCGAGTGGGTCGAGTGAAGCGAGTGGGGCGAGTGGGCCGAGTGAACTGAGTGAGCCGAGTGAGTCGAGTAAGTCGAGTGAGGCGAATGAGGCGAGTGGGGCAAGTGAGACGAGTGGGGCGAGTGGGGCGAGTGGTGCGAGTGAGATGAGTGAGCCGAGTGAGCCGAGTGAGTCAAGTGAGGCGAGTGAGGCGAGTGAGGCAAGTGTGGCGAGTGAGGCGAGTGGGCGAGTGGGACGAGTGGGGCGAGTGGGGCGAGTGGGGCCAGTGCGCCGAGTGAGCCGAGTGAGCCGTGTGAGCTGAGTGTGTCGAGTGAGTCGAGTGAGGCCAGTGAGGCCAGTGAGGCGAGTGGGGCGAGTGGTGCGAGTAGGGCGAGTGAGACGAGTGGGGCGAGTGGGGCGAGTGAGATGAGTGAGCCGAGTGAGCCGAGTGAGGCAAGTGTGGCGAGTGAGGCGAGTGGGGCGAGTGGTGCGAGTAGGGCGAGTGAGACGAGTGGGGCGAGTGGGGCGAGTGAGATGAGTGAGCCGAGTGAGCCGAGTGAGGCAAGTGTGGCGAGTGAGGCGAGTGGGGCGAGTGGGGTGAGTGGGTGGAGTGGGGCGAGTGGGGCGAGTGGGGCGAGTGGGCGAGTGGGGCGAGTGCGCCGAGTGAGGCCAGTGTGGCGAGGGACGCTAGTGGGGCGAGTGGGGTGAGTGAGACGAGTGGGGCTAGTGGTGCGAGTGAGATGAGTGAGCCGAGTGAGCCGAGTGAGTCGAGTGAGGCGAGTGATGCAAGTGTGGCGAGTGAGGCGAGTGGGGCGAGTGGTGCGAGTGGGGCGAGTGGGGCGAGTGGGTCGAGTGAGGCGAGTGGGCCGAGTGGGGCGAGTGGGGCGAGTGAGACCAGTGAGGCGAGTGGGGCGAGTGGTGCGAGTGGGGCGATTGGGGCGAGTGGCACGAGTGGCGCGATTGGGTCGAGTGGTGCGAGTGTGGTGAGTGGGTCGAGTGGGTCGAGTGGGGCGAGTGGATCTAGTGGGGCGAGTGAGATGAGTGAGCGGAGTGAGCCGAGTGACCGAGTGAGTCGAGTGAGTCGAGTGAGGCCAGTGAGGCCAGTGAGGCGAGTGGGGCGAGTGGTGCGAGTGGGGCGAGTGAGCCGAGTGAGATGAGTGAGCCGAGTGAGCCGAGTGAGCCGAGTGTGCCGAGTGAGCCGAAATAGCTGAGTGAGCCGAGTTAGCCGAGTGAGCCGGATTGAGCCGAGTGAGCCGAGTGAGCCGAGTGAGTCGAGTGAGGCGAGTGGGGCGAGTGGGGCGAGAGTGCCGAGTGTGATGAGTGGGGCGAGTGGGGCGAGTGAGCCGAATGGGGCGAGTGAGCCGAGTGAGCCGAGTGAGTCGAGTGGGGCGAGTGGGGCGAGTGGGGCGAGTGGGGCGAGTGGGGCGAGAGGTGTGAGCTGGGCGGGCGGGGCGAGCGGGGCTTATGTAGCGTGTGGGGCGAGTGTGGCTAATGGGGCGAGTGGGGCGAGTGGGCCGAGTGAGGCGAGTGGGGCCAGTGAGGCGAGTGTGGCAAGTGAGGCGAGTGGGGCGAGTGGGCCGAGTGGTGCGAGTGGGGCGAGTGGCGCGAGTGGGGCGAGTGGGCCGAGTGGGGCGAGTGAGCCGAGTGAACCGAGTGAGCCGGGTGAGCCGAGTGAGTCGAGTGAGCCGAGTGAGCCGAGTGAGTCGAGTGAACCGAGTGAGCCTAGTGAGTCGAGTGAGTCGAGTGGGGCGAGTGGGGCGAGTGGGGCGAGAGGGGCGAGCGGGGCGATCGGGGCGAGCGGGGCGTGTGTAGGGAGTGGGGCGAGTGTGGCTAATGGGGCGAGTGGGCCGAGTGAGGCGAGTGGGGCGAATGGGGCGATTGGGGCGAGTGGGTCGCGTGCGGCGAGTGGGGCGGGAGGGGCGAGTGGGGCGAGTGGGGCAAGTGGGGCAAGTAGGGCAAGTTGGGCAAGTAGGAAAGGTAAGGCAAGTAAACTAAGTCAGTCAGTCATTCAATCAATAAATAAGTAAATAAATAAATAAAATGTGATATGTTGCACTCACATGACTTTCTCTACTCTTGTACGGTTTTGAGCGATAGTCAAATCATTTATAGCTTTCAAATCCCGTTCTCTTTGCACGGCTAAGATATAAAAATGAATAACGACCATCCCTGTAACAAAAGTTTAACTTTTGGAAAACTCACACAAATAACAAGGAATACCTCCGAAACGGTTCACTCTACTAAAAATTTGCTTGGACATCAACGGTGTGATTTAGCAAGATCTACGTTTTTTTTGTATAGTAAGATTTGGTCTATCTCTTCCGGTTTACGAGTTATACAAAAGTCATCCAGGGTAAATAGGACTACATAAATAGGCTATAGCCAGAAAACTGAAAATACACATTTAATTTGTGATACAAATATCCCAATCATATGGCACTTCATCAAGATATTTAGTCATTTTCGAGAAAATCAAAATGTTCGAAAAACTTTCCATGTAAGGGGTAGTTTAGGGTGGAGCGCTTTTCTTCAAAATCTTCGTGTCGTATCCTTGAAAGTCATTATACTTAAATACCAACTTAGGGTTTTAACTGACTTTTCGTTTTTACTTCCTCTACTGGTAAGTAGAGGAAGTATTCTATTCCACCCAAAAATTCGATGTCGAGATTTCACCGGAAATGTTTTGATAACCCGTGAATCCAAAAAAAAAAAAATCATTTTTAGAAAAAGGTCCATGTCTTTGTGTCTGTGTGAGTGAGTGTATGTGTGTGTGTGTGTATGTGTGTGTGTGTGTGTGTGTGTGTGTGTGTGTGTGTGTGTGTGTGTGTGTGTGTGTTTCAGTCTGTAGACAGCATAACTCAAAAACGAAAATTCGGTTACAAATCAAAGTTGGTATTTAAGTTTAATGTCCTTCAAGGATGCAACAAGAAGATTTCGAAGAAAATAGCCCCACCCTAAACTACCCTTTACAAGGAAAATTTTTCGAAAATTTTGGTTTTCTTAAAAATGGTTCCAATGATTTTGATTAAAATGTCATATGTTCAAGATATTTGTATGACAAATGAAATGTATATCTTGAATGTTCTGGCTATAGCCTATATAGTCCTGTTTACTCTGGATGACTTTTGAATAACTCACAAATCGTAAGAGATATACAAAATCTTACTGTACAAAAAATTTACATCTCACTAAAACGCAATTTATGTTGGAATAAATTTCTTTGTAGAGTGAACCATTTCGGAGATATTGCTTGTCATTTGTGTCAGTTTCGGAAAGTTTAAAACTTTCGTGAAATGGAACATCGTTGTTCATTTTTTATATGCTAAGTGTGCGAAGAGAACGGAATCTCAAAGCTTTAAAAGGTCTGAATATCGCTCAAAGTCTACTGTATTCTAATATTCCCCTTGTACCTACAAGGAAATAAGCAATAAGATAATTTGTACAAATGTTTATCTCAACTAACAAGAAGATATAGGAATAAGAGTTTGTAAGAATGGTCAGTACAAGAGCAGAGAAAGTCATGTGAGTGTAACACATCAGATATCTGTATTAACATGAAGAAGATATAGTAGTAAGAGTTTGTAAGAATGGTTAGTACAAGAGTAGAGAAAGTCATGTGAGTGCAACATATCAGATATCTGTATTAACATGAAGAAGATATAACTAACAGTTTCTGAGAATGGTTAGTTCAAGAGTAGAGAAAGTCATGTGAGTGTAATACATCAGATATCTGTATTAACATGAAGAAGATATAGTAATAAGAGTTTGTAAGAATGGTTAGTTCAAGAGTAGAGAAAGTCATGTGAATGTAACACATCAGATATCTGTATTAACATGAAGAAGATATAGTAATAAGAGTTTGTATGTATGGCTAGTACAAGAGTAGTGAAAGTCATGTGAGTGTAACACATCAGATATCTGTATTAACATGAAGAAGATATAGTAATAAGAGTCTGTAAGAAGGGTTAGTACCAGAGTAGAGAAAGTCATGTGAGTGTAACACATCAGATATCTGTATTAACATGAAGAAGATATAGTAGTAAGGGTTTCTAAGAATGGTTAGTACAAGAGTAGAGAAAGTCATGTGAGTGTAACACATCAGATATCTGTATTAACATGAAGAAGATATAGTAATAAGAGTTTGTAAGAATGGTTAGAACAAAAGTAGAGAAAGTCATGTGAGTGTAACACATCAGATATCTGTATTAACATGAAGAAGATATAGTAATAAGAGTTTGTAAGTATGGTTAGTACAAGAGTAGAGAAAGTCATGTGAGTGTAACACATCAGATATCTGTATTAACATGAAGAAGATATAGTAATAAGAGTTAGTAAGAATGGTTAGTACAAGAGTAGAGAAAGTCATGTGAATGTAACACATCAGATATCTGTATTAACATGAAGAAGATATAGTAATAAGAGTTAGTAAGAATGGTTAGTACAAGAGTAGAGAAAGTCATGTGAGTGAAACACATCAGATATCTGTATTAACATGAAGAAGATATAACTAAGAGTTTGTAAGAATGGTTAGTTCAAGAATAGAGAAAGTTATGTGAATATAACACATCAGATATGTGTGTTAACACGAAGAAGATATAGTAATAAGAGTTTGTAAGAATGGTTAGTTCAGGAGTAGAGAAAGTCATGTGAGTGCAACACAGCAGATATCTGTATTAACATGAAGAAGATATAGTAATTAGAGTTAGTAAGAATGGTTAGTACAAGAGTAGAGAAAGTCATGTGAGTGAAACACATCAGATATCTGTATTAACATGAAGAAGATATAACTAAGAGTTTGTAAGAATGGTTAGTTCAGGAGCAGAGAAAGTCATGTGAGTGCAACACAGCAGATATCTGTATTAACATGAAGAAGATATAACTAAGGGTTTGTAAGAATGGTTAGTTCAGGAGCAGAGAAAGTCATGTGAGTGCAACACAGCAGATATGTGTATTAACATGAAGAAGATATAGTACTAAGAGTTTGTAAGAATGGTTAGTACAAGAGCAGAGAAAGTCATGTGAGTGCAACACATCAGATATCTGTATTAACATGACCATACAGGAATAAGAGTTTGTAAGAATGGTTAGTACAAGAGTAGAGAAAGTCATGTGAGTGAAACACATCAGATATCTGTATTAACATGAAGAAGATATAACTAAGAGTTTGTAAGAATGGTTAGTTCAGGAGCAGAGAAAGTCATGTGAGTGCAACACAGCAGATATCTCTATTAACATGAAGAAGATATAACTAAGGGTTTGTAAGAATGGTTAGTTCAGGAGCAGAGAAAGTCATGTGAGTGCAACACAGCAGATATGTGTATTAACATGAAGAAGATATAGTACTAAGAGTTTGTAAGAATGGTTAGTACAAGAGCAGAGAAAGTCATGTGAGTGCAACACATCAGATATCTGTATTAACATGACCATACAGGAATAAGAGTTTGTAAGAATGGTTAGTACAAGAGTAGAGAAAGTCATGTGAGTGCAACATATCAGATATCTGTATTAACATGAAGAAGATATAACTAACAGTTTCTGAGAATGGTTAGTTCAAGAGTAGAGAAAGTCATGTGAGTGTAATACATCAGATATCTGTATTAACATGAAGAAGATATAGTAATAAGAGTTTGTAAGAACGGTTAGTTCAAGAGTAGAGAAAGTCATGTGAATGTAACACATCAGATATCTGTATTAACATGAAGAAGATATAGTAATAAGAGTTTGTATGTATGGCTAGTACAAGAGTAGTGAAAGTCATGTGAGTGTAACACATCAGATATCTGTATTAACATGAAGAAGATATAGTAATAAGAGTCTGTAAGAAGGGTTAGTACCAGAGTAGAGAAAGTCATGTTAGTGTAACACATCAGATATCTGTATTAACATGAAGAAGATATAGTAATAAGGGTTTCTAAGAATGGTTAGTACAAGAGTAGAGAAAGTCATGTGAGTGTAACACATCAGATATCTGTATTAACATGAAGAAGATATAGTAATAAGAGTTTGTAAGAATGGTTAGAACAAAAGTAGAGAAAGTCATGTGAGTGTAACACATCAGATATCTGTATTAACATGAAGAATATATAGTAATAAATGTTTGTAAGTATGGTTAGTACAAGAGTAGAGAAAGTCATGTGAGTGTAACACATCAGATATCTGTATTAACATGAAGAAGATATAGTAATAAGAGTTAGTAAGAATGGTTAGTACAAGAGTAGAGAAAGTCATGTGAATGTAACACATCAGATATCTGTATTAACATGAAGAAGATATAGTAATAAGAGTTAGTAAGAATGGTTAGTACAAGAGTAGAGAAAGTCATGTGAGTGAAACACATCAGATATCTGTATTAACATGAAGAAGATATAACTAAGAGTTTGTAAGAATGGTTAGTTCAAGAATAGAGAAAGTTATGTGAATATAACACATCAGATATGTGTGTTAACACGAAGAAGATATAGTAATAAGAGTTTGTAAGAATGGTTAGTTCAGGAGTAGAGAAAGTCATGTGAGTGCAACACAGCAGATATCTGTATTAGCATGAAGAAGATATAGTAATAAGAGTTAGTAAGAATGGTTAGTACAAGAGTAGAGAAAGTCATGTGAGTGAAACACATCAGATATCTGTATTAACATGAAGAAGATATAACTAAGAGTTTGTAAGAATGGTTAGTTCAGGAGCAGAGAAAGTCATGTGAGTGCAACACAGCAGATATCTGTATTAACATGAAGAAGATATAACTAAGGGTTTGTAAGAATGGTTAGTTCAGGAGCAGAGAAAGTCATGTGAGTGCAACACAGCAGATATGTGTATTAACATGAAGAAGATATAGTACTAAGAGTTTGTAAGAATGGTTAGTACAAGAGCAGAGAAAGTCATGTGAGTGCAACACATCAATTATCTGTATTAACATGACCATACAGGAATAAGAGTTTGTAAGAATGGTTAGTACAAGAGTAGAGAAAGTCATGTGAGTGCAACATATCAGATATCTGTATTAACATGAAGAAGATATAGTAATAAGAGTTAGTAAGAATGGTTAGTACAAGAGTAGAGAAAGTCATGTGAGTGAAACACATCAGATATCTGTATTAACATGAAGAAGATATAACTAAGAGTTTGTAAGAATGGTTAGTTCAGGAGCAGAGAAAGTCATGTGAGTGCAACACAGCAGATATCTGTATTAACATGAAGAAGATATAACTAAGGGTTTGTAAGAATGGTTAGTTCAGGAGCAGAGAAAGTCATGTGAGTGCAACACAGCAGATATGTGTATTAACATGAAGAAGATATAGTACTAAGAGTTTGTAAGAATGGTTAGTACAAGAGCAGAGAAAGTCATGTGAGTGCAACACATCAGATATCTGTATTAACATGACCATACAGGAATAAGAGTTTGTAAGAATGGTTAGTACAAGAGTAGAGAAAGTCATGTGAGTGCAACATATCAGATATCTGTATTAACATGAAGAAGATATAACTAACAGTTTCTGAGAATGGTTAGTTCAAGAGTAGAGAAAGTCATGTGAGTGTAATACATCAGATATCTGTATTAACATGAAGAAGATATAGTAATAAGAGTTTGTATGTATGGCTAGTACAAGAGTAGTGAAAGTCATGTGAGTGTAACACATCAGATATCTGTATTAACATGAAGAAGATATAGTAATAAGAGTCTGTAAGAAGGGTTAGTACCAGAGTAGAGAAAGTCATGTGAGTGTAACACATCAGATATCTGTATTAACATGAAGAAGATATAGTAGTAAGGGTTTCTAAGAATGGTTAGTACAAGAGTAGAGAAAGTCATGTGAGTGTAACACATCAGATATCTGTATTAACATGAAGAAGATATAGTAATAAGAGTTTGTAAGAATGGTTAGAACAAAAGTAGAGAAAGTCATGTGAGTGTAACACATCAGATATCTGTATTAACATGAAGAAGATATAGTAATAAGAGTTTGTAAGTATGGTTAGTACAAGAGCAGAGAAAGTCATGTGAGTGTAACACATCAGATATCTGTATTAACATGAAGAAGATATAGTAATAAGAGTTAGTAAGAATGGTTAGTACAAGAGTAGAGAAAGTCATGTGAATGTAACACATCAGATATCTGTATTAACATGAAGAAGATATAGTAATAAGAGTTAGTAAGAATGGTTAGTACAAGAGTAGAGAAAGTCATGTGAGTGAAACACATCAGATATCTGTATTAACATGAAGAAGATATAACTAAGAGTTTGTAAGAATGGTTAGTTCAAGAATAGAGAAAGTTATGTGAATATAACACATCAGATATGTGTGTTAACACGAAGAAGATATAGTAATAAGAGTTTGTAAGAATGGTTAGTTCAGGAGTAGAGAAAGTCATGTGAGTGCAACACAGCAGATATCTGTATTAACATGAAGAAGATATAGTAATTAGAGTTAGTAAGAATGGTTAGTACAAGAGTAGAGAAAGTCATGTGAGTGAAACACATCAGATATCTGTATTAACATGAAGAAGATATAACTAAGAGTTTGTAAGAATGGTTAGTTCAGGAGCAGAGAAAGTCATGTGAGTGCAACACAGCAGATATCTGTATTAACATGAAGAAGATATAACTAAGGGTATGTAAGAATGGTTAGTTCAGGAGCAGAGAAAGTCATGTGAGTGCAACACAGCAGATATGTGTATTAACATGAAGAAGATATAGTACTAAGAGTTTGTAAGAATGGTTAGTACAAGAGCAGAGAAAGTCATGTGAGTGCAACACATCAGATATCTGTATTAACATGACCATACAGGAATAAGAGTTTGTAAGAATGGTTAGTACAAGAGTAGAGAAAGTCATGTGAGTGCAACATATCAGATATCTGTATTAACATGAAGAAGATATAGTAATAAGAGTTAGTAAGAATGGTTAGTACAAGAGTAGAGAAAGTCATGTGAGTGAAACACATCAGATATCTGTATTAACATGAAGAAGATATAACTAAGAGTTTGTAAGAATGGTTAGTTCAGGAGCAGAGAAAGTCATGTGAGTGCAACACAGCAGATATCTCTATTAACATAAAGAAGATATAACTAAGGGTTTGTAAGAATGGTTAGTTCAGGAGCAGAGAAAGTCATGTGAGTGCAACACAGCAGATATGTGTATTAACATGAAGAAGATATAGTACTAAGAGTTTGTAAGAATGGTTAGTACAAGAGCAGAGAAAGTCATGTGAGTGCAACACATCAGATATCTGTATTAACATGACCATACAGGAATAAGAGTTTGTAAGAATGGTTAGTACAAGAGTAGAGAAAGTCATGTGAGTGCAACATATCAGATATCTGTATTAACATGAAGAAGATATAACTAACAGTTTCTGAGAATGGTTAGTTCAAGAGTAGAGAAAGTCATGTGAGTGTAATACATCAGATATCTGTATTAACATGAAGAAGATATAGTAATAAGAGTTTGTAAGAACGGTTAGTTCAAGAGTAGAGAAAGTCATGTGAATGTAACACATCAGATATCTGTATTAACATGAAGAAGATATAGTAATAAGAGTTTGTATGTATGGCTAGTACAAGAGTAGTGAAAGTCATGTGAGTGTAACACATCAGATATCTGTATTAACATGAAGAAGATATAGTAATAAGAGTCTGTAAGAAGGGTTAGTACCAGAGTAGAGAAAGTCATGTTAGTGTAACACATCAGATATCTGTATTAACATGAAGAAGATATAGTAATAAGGGTTTCTAAGAATGGTTAGTACAAGAGTAGAGAAAGTCATGTGAGTGTAACACATCAGATATCTGTATTAACATGAAGAAGATATAGTAATAAGAGTTTGTAAGAATGGTTAGAACAAAAGTAGAGAAAGTCATGTGAGTGTAACACATCAGATATCTGTATTAACATGAAGAAGATATAGTAATAAGAGTTTGTAAGTATGGTTAGTACAAGAGTAGAGAAAGTCATGTGAGTGTAACACATCAGATATCTGTATTAACATGAAGAAGATATAGTAATAAGAGTTAGTAAGAATGGTTAGTACAAGAGTAGAGAAAGTCATGTGAATGTAACACATCAGATATCTGTATTAACATGAAGAAGATATAGTAATAAGAGTTAGTAAGAATGGTTAGTACAAGAGTAGAGAAAGTCATGTGAGTGAAACACATCAGATATCTGTATTAACATGAAGAAGATATAACTAAGAGTTTGTAAGAATGGTTAGTTCAAGAATAGAGAAAGTTATGTGAATATAACACATCAGATATGTGTGTTAACACGAAGAAGATATAGTAATAAGAGTTTGTAAGAATGGTTAGTTCAGGAGTAGAGAAAGTCATGTGAGTGCAACACAGCAGATATCTGTATTAGCATGAAGAAGATATAGTAATAAGAGTTAGTAAGAATGGTTAGTACAAGAGTAGAGAAAGTCATGTGAGTGAAACACATCAGATATCTGTATTAACATGAAGAAGATATAACTAAGAGTTTGTAAGAATGGTTAGTTCAGGAGCAGAGAAAGTCATGTGAGTGCAACACAGCAGATATCTGTATTAACATGAAGAAGATATAACTAAGGGTTTGTAAGAATGGTTAGTTCAGGAGCAGAGAAAGTCATGTGAGTGCAACACAGCAGATATGTGTATTAACATGAAGAAGATATAGTACTAAGAGTTTGTAAGAATGGTTAGTACAAGAGCAGAGAAAGTCATGTGAGTGCAACACATCAGATATCTGTATTAACATGACCATACAGGAATAAGAGTTTGTAAGAATGGTTAGTACAAGAGTAGAGAAAGTCATGTGAGTGCAACATATCAGATATCTGTATTAACATGAAGAAGATATAGTAATAAGAGTTAGTAAGAATGGTTAGTACAAGAGTAGAGAAAGTCATGTGAGTGAAACACATCAGATATCTGTATTAACATGAAGAAGATATAACTAAGAGTTTGTAAGAATGGTTAGTTCAGGAGCAGAGAAAGTCATGTGAGTGCAACACAGCAGATATCTGTATTAACATGAAGAAGATATAACTAAGGGTTTGTAAGAATGGTTAGTTCAGGAGCAGAGAAAGTCATGTGAGTGCAACACAGCAGATATGTGTATTAACATGAAGAAGATATAGTACTAAGAGTTTGTAAGAATGGTTAGTACAAGAGCAGAGAAAGTCATGTGAGTGCAACACATCAGATATCTGTATTAACATGACCATACAGGAATAAGAGTTTGTAAGAATGGTTAGTACAAGAGTAGAGAAAGTCATGTGAGTGCAACATATCAGATATCTGTATTAACATGAAGAAGATATAACTAACAGTTTCTGAGAATGGTTAGTTCAAGAGTAGAGAAAGTCATGTGAGTGTAATACATCAGATATCTGTATTAACATGAAGAAGATATAGTAATAAGAGTTTGTAAGAATGGTTAGTTCAAGAGTAGAGAAAGTCATGTGAATGTAACACATCAGATATCTGTATTAACATGAAGAAGAGATAGTAATAAGAGTTTGTATGTATGGCTACTACAAGAGTAGTGAAAGTCATGTGAGTGTAACACATCAGATATCTGTATTAACATGAAGAAGATATAGTAATAAGAGTCTGTAAGAAGGGTTAGTACCAGAGTAGAGAAAGTCATGTGAGTGTAACACATCAGATATCTGTATTAACATGAAGAAGATATAGTAATAAGGGTTTCTAAGAATGGTTAGTACAAGAGTAGAGAAAGTCATGTGAGTGTAACACATCAGATATCTGTATTAACATGAAGAAGATATAGTAATAAGAGTTTGTAAGTATGGTTAGTACAAGAGTAGAGAAAGTCATGTGAGTGTAACACATCAGATATCTGTATTAACATGAAGAAGATATAGTAATAAGAGTTAGTAAGAATGGTTAGTACAAGAGTAGAGAAAGTCATGTGAATGTAACACAACAGATATCTGTATTAACATGAAGAAGATATAGTAATAAGAGTTAGTAAGAATGGTTAGTACAAGAGTAGAGAAAGTCATGTGAGTGAAACACATCAGATATCTGTATTAACATGAAGAAGATATAACTAAGAGTTTGTAAGAATGGTTAGTTCAAGAATAGAGAAAGTTATGTGAATATAACACATCAGATATGTGTGTTAACACGAAGAAGATATAGTAATAAGAGTTTGTAAGAATGGTTAGTTCAGGAGTAGAGAAAGTCATGTGAGTGCAACACAGCAGATATCTGTATTAACATGAAGAAGATATAGTAATAAGAGTTAGTAAGAATGGTTAGTACAAGAGTAGAGAAAGTCATGTGAGTGAAACACATCAGATATCTGTATTAACATGAAGAAGATATAACTAAGAGTTTGTAAGAATGGTTAGTTCAGGAGCAGAGAAAGTCATGTGAGTGCAACACAGCAGATATCTGTATTAACATGAAGAAGATATAACTAAGGGTTTGTAAGAATGGTTAGTTCAGGAGCAGAGAAAGTCATGTGAGTGCAACACAGCAGATATGTGTATTAACATGAAGAAGATATAGTACTAAGGGTTTGTAAGAATGGTTAGTACAAGAGCAGAGAAAGTCATGTGAGTGCAACACATCAGATATCTGTATTAACATGACCATACAGGAATAAGAGTTTGTAAGAATGGTTAGTACAAGAGCAGAGAAAGTCATGTGTGTGCAACACATCACATTTTTATTTAGTCGTTATGAGCGCTTCTAATTCTTCAATTAAAATTAAATGTTCACATGCAACATTGCCTTCTGCGTTTTCATGGTTTACTTCCGCATTTGCATCATACCATACGACTTTGTAATGGTGTAACCATTTAGACTTTAATGTGCTTAAGTATCTTGGTCATTTTGGTTTCAATGCTTCAGCAGTTTATGTGCAATAAGCTGTCTTCCATGTAAGTTGCCTATGAATTCATTCCAAGATGCATCGTTTAACTTCCTCTCCAAGCCTTTAGCTTTATTTCCCTTTGCCTTATATGGTTTTTAGTTTCCTCAGTATATACTTGTATGTATGATATGCTCACTTTTTTTCCTCAACTGCCTTTGCAATTTTCTCATTTCGCATTCTTTGCCCTTTTCTTCTTATTTATTTTTATTTATTTATTTGTGTTTTTTTCCCCCGTTTTACCTATTGCTTCTTTGATATGTTCTCCTATACAACCGTTTACATTCCTCCATTCCTCTTCAATGGTATCACTTGTTACCATTTCTTGTAGTCGTTGAGCAAACCAATTCTGATATAAGTATTTGAAAACAACCCACAATTTGTTTTCTTTTTGTTGCATTGAGGGTTTTCTAAATTTAATTTACACATTTCTATGAAAACCTATAGAAGGAATTAGATAAATGGAATAAAACTAATTACATAATTATTAGTGGGGATTTGCATGC
Source organism: Tenodera sinensis (assembly GCA_030765045.1). Taxonomy (NCBI): domain Eukaryota; kingdom Metazoa; phylum Arthropoda; class Insecta; order Mantodea; family Mantidae; genus Tenodera; species Tenodera sinensis. The sequence goes on from CM060964.1 coordinate 385,427,082, forward strand.
TCGAGGTGGGAATAATGTGATCCCAGAAGTATTAGGAATATATAGAGAATAACACTAAAAAAATCTGATGTGTTGTACTCACATGACCTTCTCTACTCTCGTACTAACCATACTTACAAACTCTTATTACTATATCTTCTTCATGTTAATACAGATATCTGATGTGTTACACTCACATGACTTTCTCTACTCTTGTACTAACCATTCTTACAAACTCTTATTACTATATCTTCTTCATGTTAATACAGATATTTGATGTGTTACGTTCACATGACTTTCTCTACTCTTGTACTAACCATTCTTACAAACTCTTATTACTATATCTTCTTCATGTTAATCCAGATATCTGATGTGTTACACCCACATGACTTTCTCTACTCTTGTACTAACCATTCTTACAAACTCTTATTACTATATCTTCTTCATGTTAATACAGATATCTGATGTGTTACACCCACATGACTTTCTCTACTCTTGTACTAACCATTCTTACAAACTCTTATTACTATATCTTCTTCATGTTAATACAGATATTTGAAGTGTTACATTCACATAACTTTCTCTACTCTTTGTACTAACCATACTTACAAACTCTTATTACTATATCCTCTTCATGTTAATACAGATATATGATGTGTTACATTCACATGACTTTCTCTACTCTTGTACTAACCATTCTTACAAACTCTTATTACTATATCTTCTTCATGTTAATACAGATATTTGAAGTGTTACATTCACATAACTTTCTCTACTCTTTGTACTAACCATACTTACAAACTCTTATTACTATATCTTCTTCATGTTAATACAGATATTTGATGTGTTACACCCACATGACTTTCTCTACTCTTGTACTAACCATTCTTACAAACTCTTATTACTATATCTTCTTCATGTTAATACAGATATCTGATGTGTTACATTCACATGACTTTCTCTACTCTTGTACTAACCATTCTTACAAACTCTTATTACTATATCTTCTTCATGTTAATACAGATATTTGAAGTGTTACATTCACATAACTTTCTCTACTCTTTGTACTAACCATACTTACAAACTCTTATTACTATATCTTCTTCATGTTAATACAGACATCTGATGTGTTACACCCACATGACTTTCTCTACTCTTGTACTAACCATTCTTACAAACTCTTATTACTATATCTTCTTCATGTTAATACAGATATCTGATGTGTTACACCCACATGACTTTCTCTACTCTTGTACTAACCATTCTTACAAACTCTTATTACTATATCTTCTTCATGTTAATACAGATATTTGAAGTGTTACATTCACATAACTTTCTCTACTCTTTGTACTAACCATACTTACAAACTCTTATTACTATATCTTCTTCATGTTAATACAGATATATGATGTGTTACATTCACATGACTTTCTCTACTCTTGTACTAACCATTCTTACAAACTCTTATTACTATATCTTCTTCATGTTAATGCAGATATCTGATGTGTTACACTCACATGACTTTCTCTACTCTTGTACTAACCATTCTTACAAACTCTTATTACTATATCTTCTTCATGTTAATACAGATATTTGAGGTGTTACATTCACATAACTTTCTCTACTCTTGTACTAACCATTCTTACAAACTCTTATTACGATATCTTCTTCATGTTAATACAGATATCTGATGCGTTACACTCACATGACTTTCTCTACTCTTGTACTAACCATTCTTACAAACTCTTATTACTATATCTTCTTCATGTTAATACAGATATCTGATGTGTTACACTCACATGACTTTCTCTACTCTTGCACTAACCATTCTTACAAACTCTTATTACTATACCTTCTTCATGTTAATACAGATATCTGATGTGTTACATTCACATGACTTTCTCTACTCATGTACTAACCATACTTACAAACTCTTATTACTATATCTTCTTAATGTTAATACAGATATCTGATGTGTTGCACTTACATGACTTTCTCTACTCTTGTACTAACCATTCTTACAAACTCTTATTACTATACCTTCTTCATGTTAATACAGATATCTGATGTGTTACATTCACATGACTTTCTCTACTCTTGTAGTAACCATTCTTACAAACTCTTATTAGTATACCTTCTTCATGTTAATACAGATATCTGATGTGCTACACTGACATGACTTTCTCTACTCTTGTACTAACCATACTTACAAACTCTTATTACTATACCTTCTTAATGTTAATACAGATATCTGATGTGTTGCACTCACATGACTTTCTCTACTCTTGTACTAACCATTCTTACAAACTCTTATTACTATACCTTCTTCATGTTAATACAGATATCTGATGTGTTACGTTCACATGACTTTCTCTACTCTTGTAGTAACCATTCTTACAAACTCTTATTACTATACCTTCTTCATGTTAATACAGATATCTGATGTGTTACACTGACATGACTTTCTCTACTCTTGCACTAAACATTCTTACAAACTGTTACTATATCTTCTTCATGTTAATACAGATATCTGATGTGTTACACTCACATAACTTTCTCTACTCCTGTAAGAACCATTATTACAAACTCTTATTACTATATCTTCTTCATGTTAATACACATATCTGATGTGTTACATTCACATGACTTTCTCTACTCTTGTACTAACCATTCTTACAAACTCTTATTACTATATCTTCTTCATGTTGATACAGATATCTGATATGTTACACTCACATGACCTTCTCTACTCTTGTACTAACCATACTTACAAACTCTTATTACTATATCTTCTTCGTGTTAGTTGAGATAAACATTTGTACAACTTGTCTTATTGCTTATTTCCTTGTAGATACAAGGGGAATATGGGCATACAGTAGGATTAGAGCCAAAGTCAAATGTTTTAAAGCTTTGAGATTCCGTTCTCTTTGCACACTTCACATATAAAAAATGAACAACGATGTTCCATTTCACGAAAGTTGTGTTTTCCGAAACTCACACACATAACAAGGAATATCTCTGAAATGGTTCACTTTACAAGAAAATTTATTTGGACATAAATTGTGTATTTTAGCAAGATCTCCATTTTTTGTATAGTGTGATTTGGTCTATCTCTAACAGTTACCGGTTATGAAAAGGTCGTCCAGAGTAAATGCGACTACAGGGGCTATAGCCAGAAAATTCAAGATATACCGTTTTTTGCCATCAAAATAATCAAACATATGACATTTTAATCAAAATCGTTAGAGCCATTTTGAAGAAAATCAAAATTTCCGAAAAATGTTCCATGTAAAGGGTAGTTTAGGATGGGGCTATTTTCTTGAAAATCTTCGTGTCGCATCCTTGAAATACATTAAACTTGAATATCAACTTTGGCTTTTAAATAACTTTTCGTTTTTGAGTTATGCTGTCTACAGACACAGACACACAGACACACACACACACACACACACACACACACACACACACACACACACACACACACACACACACACACACACGGACCTTTCTCTAAATTCTTTTTTTTTTTCTTTTTTTTTTTTTTTTGTATTGAGGGGGTCTCAAAACATATATTTCCGGCGAAATCTCGACATGGAATTTTTGTGTGGAATACAATACTTCATCTACTTATCAGTAGAGAAAGTAAAAATGGTTGAAAGAATTATATATTCATTATAATTATTTTAAATATGTGATCAATATATCCATGTCATATAAAACGTTAATGTGCACCAAATTTCACACCTCTAGAGCAAATAGTTTCTCTAAAAATTGATTTAAACTTGTTAAAATTAATATTACAACCATAGAACTTACAACCTCCTTTAGGGGAATAGTTATATTCAGTATGAGTAATTTAACACAGTAAGGATAGGGCCTTAAGTCTAGTACATATATTCTCATATTCCCATTGTACCTGTAAGGAAATAGTAATAAAACTACTTCTGTAAACACGTTCTCGGTTAAGGTAAACTACCAAGAGGAATGGACCTTTCTAGGAACAGGTTGTATAAGAGGAAGTAGAAAAAGTTGTGTGAGTGTAGCACATGGGATTTGTTTGTCGTGATATTCTGGTTATAGATACCGAATCTTTAAATATCCGGTTACTGCCTCAGGGTCCTCTGTGATGACTCCTCTAATGGACCATTTGTGCAAACGCAGCATGACGTAGACCAGTTCAATAGAATGCAGTAGAAGATGTTCATAAGGTACGGTCTACATGAAACGTGAATACAGGAGCAAAGGCTTTTCCTCTATGGAGCAAGCGATGAATGAGGTTTCCCAGATGCTCTGACGTCAGGGGAAAGACAGACTTTGTGCTTTCTCTCTTACCTACAGGACATTCACTGCAAATACACGTTGTCAGACTCCCTCAATACAAAACGTACTGTTTCACTATCTCTACTGGTAAGTAGGGCAAGCGTTGTATTCCACTCAAAAATTCCATGTCGAAATTTTACCCAAAATATATGTTTTGAGGTCCCCTGAATGCAATAAACTTTTTTTTAGAAAAACATGCGCCCGCGCGCGCGTGTATGTGTCTGTGTGTCTGTGCGTGCGTGCGTATGTGTGTGTCAATCTGTGAACAGCATAACTCAAAAACAAAAACTCGGCTAAAAACCAAAATTCGTATTTAAATTTAACATCTTTAAGGGTGCGACACGAAATGTAGAAGAAAATTCTTCCACCCCAAACTACCCTTTACCTGAAAAACGTATGTTTTCCATTTTCTGGCAATAGCCTATGTAGTCCTGTTTATTCTTGGTCATTTTTGCATAACTGCTAAACCCTAAGATATAGACAAAATCTTACTCTACAAAAAATGTAGATCTTGCTAAAACGGGCAATAACTCATAATACATTTTTTGTAGAGTGAACCACTTCGGAGGTATTGCTTGTTATTTGCACTTGTCAAATAAAACATCCTTATTCATTTTTTTTATTTGTTAAGCGTGCAAAGAGAACGGAATGTCAACATTTAAAATACTTGACTTTCGCTAAAAGCCTACTGAATTCCCATATTCCCCTTGTATCTCCAAGGAAATAAGCAGTAAGACAATTTGTACAAATGTTTATCTCAACTAACACGAAGAAGATACAGTAATAAGAGTTTGTAAGAATGGTTAGTACAAGAGTAGAGAAAGTCATGTGAGTGCAACACATCAGATATCTGTATTAACATGAAGAAGATATAGTAATAAGACTTTGTAAGAATGGTTAGTACAAGAGTAGAGAAAGTCATGCGAATGCAACACATCAGATATCTGTATTAACATGAAGAAGATATAGTAATAAGAGTTTGTAAGAATGGTTAGTACAAGAGTAGAGAAAGTCATGTGAGTGCAACACATCAGATATCTGTATTAACATGAAGAAGATATAGGAATAAGAGTTTGTAAGAATGGTTAGTACAAGAGTAGAGAAAGTCATGTGAGTGTAACACATCAGATATCTGTATTAACATGAAGAAGATATAGTAATAAGACTTTGTAAGAATGGTTAGTACAAGAGTAGAGAAAGTCATGCGAGTGCAACACATCAGATATCTGTATTTACATGAAGAAGATATAGTAATAAGAGTTTGTAAGAATGGTTAGTACAAGAGTAGAGAAAGTCATGCGAGTGCAACACATCAGATATCTGTATTAACATGAAGAAGATATAGTAATAAGAGTTTGTAAGAATGGTTAGTACAAGAGTAGAGAAAGTCATGCGAGTGCAACACATCAGATATCTGTATTAACATGAAGAAGATATAGTAATAAGAGTTTGTAAGTATGGTTAGTACAAGAGTAGAGAAAGTCATGTGAATGTAACACATCAGATATCTGTATTAACATGAAGAAGGTATAGTAATAAGAGTTTGTAAGAATGGTTAGTACAAGAGTAGAGAAAGTCATGTGAATGTAACACATCAGATATCTGTATTAACATGAAGAAGATATAGTAATAAGAGTTTGTAAGAATGGTTAGTACAAGAGTAGAGAAAGTCATGTGAGTGCAACACATCAGATATCTGTATTAACATGAAGAAGATATAGTAATAAGAGTTTGTAAGAATGGTTAGTACAAGAGTAGAGAAAGTCATGTGAGTGCAACACATCAGATATCTGTATTAACATGAAGAAGATATAGTAATAAGAGTTTGTAAGAATGGTTAGTACAAGAGCAGAGAAAGTCATGTGAGTGCAACACATCAGATATCTGTATTAACATGAAGAAGATATAGTAATAAGAGTTTGTAAGAATGGTTAGTACAAGAGTAGAGAAAGTCATGTGAGTGTAACACATCAGATATCTGTATTAACATGAAGAAGATATAGTAATAAGAGTTTGTAAGAATGGTTAGTACAAGAGTAGAGAAAGTCATGTGAATGCAACACATCAGATATCTGTATTAACATGAAGAAGATATAGTAATAAGAGTTTGTAAGTATGGTTAGTACAAGAGTAGAGAAAGTCATGTGAGTGTAACACATCAGATATCTGTATTAACATGAAGAAGATATAGTAATAAGAGTGTGTAAGTATGGTTAGTACAAGAGTAGAGAAAGTCATGTGAGTGTAACACATTGTGCTGGACATAATGTGGTAACCCCAACTTGTGCACTGTAGTGTATAATGTGGATAATTATGTGCCCACATGTTGTGTGTAAAGCAAGTTAGGTGTGGGAAGTTTCTAGAAAGGACATGGAGCACCATCTGTAAGTAAGAGTAAACAACTATCAAATTTCCCCCATTCGGCCAACCCAACTGCGCACATTCATTGAATAAGGGAGTCATTGTTACGTGTTTCTCCACATGCTAACAGAAAATATCGTTCATCATTTTCAAGCACACCAACCACAACATTTGCCACTTTCCTAACGTAGAGTCTGACGATTCGGCAATGCTTAACCAAATTTTCTTTATTTTCGCAGTCCTCTCTGATCGTTTTTAGCATTTCTTAGTAATAGACGGGAACATACGATTCTCTTAATATTGATTGTTCTGGTGTTAGAAAATTTGTGTATTTCGTTAGAAAATTGCTGAGCTTCTTGATTTTCTATAAAGGAACATCATACGAAAGAAAAGTTTTACACAAATCCGTGTAACATTGGGAACTTTTTGAAACTAGGCTATGTGAAGTAGCGATTCTATGTTCTATGTTCTATGCTAAATGCTCTAAGACTTGAGATTGCTGTACATTTGCCCATTTTCCACATTTTTGACGAATAGAATTCTTCCGCCACTTGTAAAGATGTCATTAAACTGAGCAACATATTGTTGCAAACGAGACATTTTTACTTTTAACCTCACATCGCCAATCACTTCTCTCAATAGTGTGTGCTTATTCACTACCCAGCCCAGTCCCAATATACTACCAGCCAACTTCTCATAATGACACTGCAGCAAATGTTTGGAGAAATTTAACAATCACAACAAATCATGCTTTAGAGCATAATTCTTTAAAACATTTATGTACATAAAAATATTACATAAACGTGTACTGTATGTGAAATGGAAATAATAATAATAATAATAATAATAATAATAATAATAATAATAATAATAATAATAATAATAATAATAATAATAATAATAATAATAATAATAATAATAATAATAATAATAATAATAATAATAATAATAATAATAAATATAATAATAATAATAATAATAATAATAATAATAATAATAATAATAATAATAATAATAACAATAATAATTAATAATAAATATAGTAATAACAATAATAATAATAATAATAATTAATAATTAATAATAATAATAAATATAATAATAATAATAATAATAATAATAATAATAATAATAATAATAATAATAATAATAATAATAATAATAATAATAATAATAATAATAATAATAATAATAATGTGACTTTGGTGGATGTAAAGTAAAGAAGACAGATGTAGTCGAAATAAAGAAACACTTTTATTTCCGTAAACAGTAACTTTGTACACTCGTTGCAACAGCAAGAAAGTCTTTTCCGATTCACCAACAGCACGGCTCCGAATTAGTAACACAAAAACTGTCCCTTGTCACACTTTACCGCTATTTATATCTCCCAGGCACTATTCTGGAAACTTCAGGAAAGTTCAGTTATTATTGCGGTGAAATACAAAGCAGAAAATTCCAGAAGTCTCTATCCCTTTCTCTCTTTCGGCAAGCACCCCAACAATGCGGCCATTCTCTGTCTCTTCCCTTCGGCTCCTTTGCGGTAGTGCCGACAATAATGCGATGGGTGACAATAATAATAATAATAATAATAATAATAATAATAATAATAATAATAATAATAATAATAATAATAATAATAATAATAATAATAATAATAATAATAATAATAATAATAATAATAATAATAATAATAATAATAATAATAATAATAATAATAATAATAATAATAATAATAATAATAATAATAATAATAATAATAATAATAATAATAATAATAATAATAATAATAATAATAATAATAATAATAATAATAATAATAATAATAATAATAATAATAATAATAATAAATAATTTGTTGAACGCGATGTGGACTTTCAGAGGCCCAGCAGCAACTGTTATGGGTGTTGGCATGACCATTTAGGTGGAACCACGCCTCGTCGGAAAGGAAAAGATACTGTGGATCAATTAAACGGTCATTCACTAATGAAAGAAACCGTTCACAATAATGTATTCGTGATACTGGATCCCCTTGTTTTAAACAATGATCAGTTGGACACCTACACGATTTTAGTTTGAAGAATTTATTTGTTGCACGTGCAGAAGACTGAAATTCCCACCTGTTGTACTAATTTTTGGGATGGATTTGGTTGGTGAACGTTCAAAACATCCGCCTATTTTATTTAATTTTTACTATGTTAAAACTGTACGTTTACACTTTCGTTTTTTGTTTGCCACAGAACCAGTGGTTTCAAATTTCTTCACAATCTCGTGAATTGTAAATGTGGAAGGATGCAGTTGACCAGGGAAGTTTTGAATATACGCCTTGGTGATTTCCATTTACACATGAAAGATATAAACCTGGTACATGCGGAGTTTATGTAGAACCAAAGCACACCCAGTCGCGCACAGGCGAAATGACTGTGTTTCTGTGCATGTTCGCGAGCGTTTGCTATTGTGCTAACCTTTTATTGAGTATTTAACAATGTCGAAAAATAGTGCTGCCAAACGAAGAATTGAATCTACTCATGAACCGAATAAAACTGATTTTGGTAGATGTATCGCAATTGTAGGATAAGTGCAGGAAATAATATGTTCTGGAAGAGAGTATTTCGAAGAGGAGAAATTGAATGGGGGGGGGGGGGGGTTTCTTATTCCAATCTCTAATGTACTGGATATGTAGGAAGAGCAATAGCGATCGATGTCAGCGGCATTTTCCCATTACATTAAACATGTTAGGACTGACACATAGTTGCATGTAGCTTCAGTATTTTACTGTTGTCTTCGTATGCGAATATAAATAATATTGAGGCGCAATCCAACCACGTAGGTATCATTCCGCGCTGTCCACGTGGTCGCGATAAATGGCAACGTCGCCTCTCTGTCAGCGGGAACTGGTTGGCGTCGAGTCGAGTGTACTGTGTGCCCAAGACAAGAAGGCAAGTCTTAGGAATGTGTAGCGTAATCATTTTGTGCTTCGCGCACGGTGTTTATGCCTAGTTTCCGAGTACGACAAGGATGCTAGGCTCGTTTGAAGTACACAATGTTGTCACATAACTCAGTGGTGTCAAGGTCACAGGCCCCTCGGGGCTCAACTGTGCAACAGCTACATATGGCGGGCAAAACATGACGTAGTACATATCAACACTAGAAGCTTTATCAATTGGCACCTGTTTACTGGCAAGTTGGTCGCGTCCACGAATAAAACCTTTCTTGGAGTGCTATGAATTTTTTCCTTCAGAATTGCCTACAAGGATACATAGCACAGGTACAAGTTGGATCTGCGAGGGGGAACAGTACATCTCACGCATAAATAGGAAACTACTTGACGTAGTTATTAAAGTTGATTAAAATAGTTGCAACCTTCTGATGATTAGGCTGAATTATATGTACTATTAAACCTGCCCTAGCCCTTGGGTTAGCATTCTCAAACTGGAAAATACACCACTTACGCACTTACATGCCGCTTAAAGATACAGGTTTTTATTACTTTTCAATCCCAGATGTAAAAATGTCAATCTATTTTGAATGAATGAATGAATAAATAAATAAATAAATAAATAAATAAATAAATAAATAAATAAATAAATAAATAAATAAATAAATAAATAAATAAATAAATAAATGAATGAATGAATGAATGAATGAATGAATGAATGAATGAATGAATGAATGAATGAATGAATGAATGAATGAATGAATGAATGAATGAATGAATGAATGAATGAATGAATGAATGAATGAATGAATGAATGAATGAATGAATGAATGAATGAATGAATGAATGAATGAATGAATGAATGAATGAATGAATGAATGAATGAATGAATGAATGAATGAATGAATGAATGAATGAATGAATGAATGAATGAATGAATGAATGAATGAATGAATGAATGAATGAATGAATGAATGAATGAATGAATGAATGAATGAATGAATGAATGAATGAATGAATGAATGAATGAATGAATGAATGAATGAATGAATGAATGAATGAATGAATGAATGAATGAATGAATGAATGAATGAATGAATGAATGAATGAATGAATGAATGAATGAATGAATGAATGAATGAATGAATGAATGAATGAATGAATGAATGAATGAATGAATGAATGAATGAATGAATGAATACATACATACATACATACATACATACATACATACATACATACATACATACATACATACATACATACATACATACATACATACATACATACATACATACATACATACATACATACATACATACATACATACATACATACATACATACATACATACATACATACATACATACATACATACATACATACATACATACATACATACATACATACATACATACATACATACATACATACATACATACATACATACATACATACATACATACATACATACATACATACATACATACATACATACATACATACATACATACATACATACATACATACATACATACATACATACATACATACATACATACATACATACATACATACATACATACATACATACATACATACATACATACATACATACATACATACATACATACATACATACATACATACATACATACATACATACATACATACATACATACATACATACATACATACATACATACATACATACATACATACATACATACATACATACATACATACATACATACATACATACATACATACATACATACATACATACATACATACATACATACATACATACATACATACATACATACATACATACATACATACATACATACATACATACATACATACATACATACATACATACATACATACATACATACATACATACATACATACATAAATAAATAAATAAATAAATAAATAAATAAATAAATAAATAAATAAATAAATAAATAAATAAATAAATAAATAAATAAATAAATAAATAAATAAATAAATAAATAAATAAATAAATAAATAAATAAATAAATAAATAAATAAATAAATAAATAAATAAATAAATAAATAAATAAATAAATAAATAAATAAGTAAATAAATAAATAAACAAACAAACAAACAAACAAACAAACAAACAAATAAATAAATAAATAAATAAATAAGAGAATAATTACACGGTATTAATAATAGTGCTTTTAATACGAACTTGTATTAGATATAATGTATATTTATATAAAAAGTAAATAGCAGCTTTCAAATGCTGTTATACCCTAAATCAATATTCTTAGCTACTTTGATTAAACATAATAACAGAATATTTACTTGGATTATCTTCAAATAAGTGAAATAAACCGAAACATTATTAGTAACAGGGGTTGGCGATTTTCTCCAAAATTAAAGGAAAGGACTACATGCAAGTTGTTTCAGAACTACTGTCCTTAAAGATACGTATTTTAGTGTTAAGTGTTTGCATAATGAATTTAAGACAATCTTGCTGAAAACCTAAGTAAAATACCACATGTTACACAGTCACTTGGCATATTTTTCAATTCACGCGCTTTGCAAAATTTGGCTTACAAAGACAGATTCTAAGACTGGATGCAAATTGCTATCCGAGAGTCTGTTTCTGTAGCGAGTTTTCAGGAGCTGCATTATAGAGAAACCCTGTTCACAAAGGAAGGTACTGCCAGGCATTGCCATACTTTCTGCTGCGTTGGGAATCAAATTTGGGAAACGCCTATTGTGTAGTTTCCGGTAGAATTCGATCAGTGCGTCTGAGCATGAATTGTCAAATTTCTCTTGAAGGCGACTCACTCTGTACTTGTAACAGCTCCAGCTGAACTGCTGTATTACTTACTTTATCTAAATGACTTTGTATGTTGTATTTATAATGCAAGATACTGGTTGCATATTAGGTACTGAATACTACTACCACAACTTTACAGAGGAATTGTTTTCCCATTCGAAACCTGCGAATACAAATGACTCTTGTCTGTGCTCTCGGACGCATCACACGGAAAACTGCACTGAACTGGTTTCTAACGGACTGGCCCTCTATGCCCAGGGCACGGCGACTTGCTCTCTCCGTGGCATTGCCACTCGGGGCCACGATTGACACCACTGACACAACTCACCTATAGATAGAAATATGCACTCTCATACACTCATTTCCTAGTAAAGAGGTCTGCTACCGGAGTAGATACACAGTTCAAGCCCCCTCTGCCCTTCATTCCCCTCTAGCCTTCTTGTCGTGGGCATAGAGTACATATATGTTATGTAATACGATACTCGCAGGATGGTTACTGAGATAGTAACGTAGGAGACAGGTCCAAGTTTGTGACATCCCTTCCGGTGCAAAGTCATACCCACATCCTGCGAGTCGCACTTCTGGGAAACCTTCCTGTGTTTGTAAAAAGTAGAACACTCATGTGTGACAGACAATCACGTGAACTTGTATGTGTGTACGTGCACAATGAAGGGAAAACTCGCTCCTTGACCGAACGTGGATCGGAGGTTCATGCCCTACTGTACATGCAAATGTGCTCTAAAAGCTTGAAAATATGCCAGTAAATATGCTTTATGTCCAAAATATTGTTCAATATAAAGGGAGATAAAATTCAACACACTTTTCGTTGGGAAGTAGTCGTTTCTGATTCATTGCCCAAAAGAAGCAATGAATTGCAGTTCATAACAGCCAACTTGAAACAATGCCTGCTGTCTCTGAAGATGAGCTTCTATCTTGAGAAAATGCTCTGTACATCACAGGACCAAACTGGCGCACACTTAAAAGATGGTAACTTGTTCGCAGTAAAAGGCAATTCTTGTAACCTAATGATAGTGTCTCCAATATCTTCATATACCTACAGGATCTTTTTATATACACTCTTCACTTTGTTCTTTAGTATTTCCCCTACACTAGCCGAAACAGAAGAAATTTCACGTTTCTTAAAATACTTTGGGTGTTTCACTTAAGGCTAGGACTACTGCTTCTAAGGAAATAATAGATTTGGGTAGCCCGGAAAATGTGCAAACAGAAAAACTGTTAGCTCATAATTCATATTAGATGATACATTTTGGATTGTAGCATCACTAGGATCTAAGGCACAGCACTACAAGTGTGAAACGCTTTGCCCCTACGATCACCCTTCCCTGTTCACTTCTATACGGCAGGTAACCAGTGTGCCTTAGCACTATTCCGGTTTGCGACGTCATCAAATGCACACTTTTGAACTCAGTACTTGGCTAGGAAAGCACACTAGAGACAATGCTAGGCGGCTCATGTGAGAAACCGTTCTCTCGCCACACTACTGAGTCTAGTTAAACCTTATCAGTTAACATCTTTATTACCTTTGTTTTCTTCTACAATAGTTGACATACAGTTCTCTTACACTACTAAAGACATTTAAAAGCTTCTATGTATACTGTAGTCTCAAAGATAAACGTTATCATTTATATGAAAAGTGTATTGATATTATTTACAATGTAATGGCGTAGTCTTAATAATACTCCCCTAGTTTACACGGTTGCTATCCTTGCTGGTTTCTTTTTAAATATCAGCATTTCAATGTCCGACTACAAACTAGATGAACTTAAACGTACAACACATTGAACATGTTCATCCATACCAGGCTCTTGTTCAATGTGAACATGCTGAACAATTGTTCACATTGAAACATGGCCAGTAATGTGCTTGTAAAACGGCGCAGCTTGGGAAATGTTTTCGGCAATGACGTGAACAAATCCAAACCAAGTTTCCCTAAACTTGTTATCCCAGTTCCGATTAAACCTTTGCCGTTCATTCGTGCCGCATATGCAGCCGCCACTGTTCTGTTTACACTGACAGAAACAACCGGTTTACGTGGTTGTTGAAAGAGAGTAGTGGGGACTACAGGGATGGTAAGTTCACACCTTGAGTGCTTTCCTGATCCCTTCCTAAGGAGTTAACATTCTCTTTTACTGACTGTAAACACTTTGCATATCAGAGGGCAGCGGTTCAGTTCGCACTTTCAAAATTTATAATCTTGAATGGAAAAGAAGACGGTTTAATGCCACAAAAGCACTAAAATGACAGAAACATGATGATCGTATCAGAAAAGCCCAAATATGCCTTTATATGCAACAAAATCTTGGGTTCAATAAGCTCATAAAATGTTGATTCGTGCACATCACTTGCCACGATTGTAATTCTAAGAAAGGGAAAAAATCTGTAAATCCCTGAACTTGCGGGCCTTATGCGTTATCCCTGCCAGGAGAAAAGAGGACGCTGAAGAAGCTTTGGCACCCACCCCACAGAGTGGTGCACAAGTCTCTTACGACTCCTTGCCAGGAGGAGAGAGCAAGCTGAAGAAGCTTTAGTACCCACCCCACAGAGTGGTGCACAAGTCTCTTACGACTCCTTGCCAGGAGGAGCGAGGACGCTGAAGAAGCTTTAGTACCCACCCCACAGAGTGGTGCACAAGTCTCTAACGACTCCTTGCCAGGAGGAGAGAGGACGCTGAAGAAGCTTTAGTACCCACCCCACAGAGTGGTGCACAAGTCTCTTACGACTCCTTGCCAGGAGGAGAGAGGAAGCTGAAGAAGCTTTGGCACCCGCCCCACAGAGTAGCGCACAAGTCTCTAACGACTCCTTGCCAGGAGGAGAGAGGACGCTGAAGAAGCTTTGGCACCCACCCCACAGAGTGGCGCAGTAGTCTCTAACGACTCCTTGCCAGGAGGAGAGAGGAAGCTGAAGAAGCTTTAGCACCCGCCCCACAGAGTGGCGCACAAGTCTCTAACGACTCCTTGCCAGGAGGAGAGAGGAAGCTGAAGAAGCTTTAGCACCCGCCCCACAGAGTGGCGCAGTAGTCTCTAACGACTCCTTGCCAGGAGGAGAGAGGACGCTGAAGAAGCTTTAGCACCCGCACCACAGAGTGGCGCACAAGTCTCTAACGACTCCTTGCCAGGAGGAGAGAGGACGCTGAAGAAGCTATAGCACCCCCCCACAGAGTGGCGCACAAGTCTCTAACAACTCCTTGCCAGGAGGAGAGAGGACGCTGAAGAAGCTATAGCACCCACCCCACAGAGTGGCGCACAAGTCTCTAACGACTCCTTGCCAGGAGGAGAGAGGACGCTGAAGAAGCTTTAGCACCCACCCCACAGAGTGGTGCACAAGTCTCTAACAACTCCTTGCCAGGAGGAGAGAGGACGCTGAAGAAGCTTTAGCACCCACCCCACAGAGTGGCGCACTGGTCTCTAACGACTCCTTGCCAGGAGGAGAGAGGACGCTGAAGAAGCTTTAGCACCCACCCCACAGAGTGGCGCGCAGGTCTCTAAGGACTCCTTGCCAGGAGGAAAGAGGACGCTGAAGAAGCTTTAGCACCCACCCCACAGAGTGGCGCGCTGGTCTCTAACGACTCCTTGCCTGGAGGAGAGAGGACGCTGAAGAAGCTTTAGCACCCACCCCACAGAGTGGTGCACAAGTCTCTAAGGACTCCTTGCCAGGAGGAGAGAGGACGCTGAAGAAGCTTTAGCACCCACCCCACAGAGTGGTGCACAAGTCTCTAAGGACTCCTTGCCAGGAGGAAAGAGGACGCTGAAGAAGCTTTAGCACCCACCCCACAGAGTGGTGCACAAGTCTCTAACGACTCCTTGCCAGGAGGAAAGAGGACGCTGAAGAAGCTTTAGCACCCACCCCACAGAGTGGCGCGCAGGTCTCTAAGGACTCCTTGCCAGGAGGAGAGAGGACGCTGAAGAAGCTATAGCACCCACCCCACAGAGTGGCGCACTGGTCTCTAACGACTCCTTGCCAGGAGGAGAGAGGACGCTGAAGAAGCTTTAGCACCCGCCCCACAGGGTGGCGCACAAGTCTCTAACGACTCCTTGCCAGGAGGAGAGAGGACGCTGAAGAAGCTTTAGCACCCACCCCACAGAGTGGCGCGCAGGTCTCTAACGACTCCTTGCCAGGAGGAGAGAGGACGCTGAAGAAGCTTTAGCACCCACCCCACAGAGTGGCGCACAAGTCTCTAACGACTCCTTGCCAGGAGGAGAGAGGACGCTGAAGAAGCTTTAGCACCCGCCCCACAGAGTGGCGCGCAAGTCTCTAACGACTCCTTGCCAGGAGGAGAGAGGACGCTGAAGAAGCTTTAGCACCCGCCCCACAGGGTGGCGCACAAGTCTCTAACGACTCCTTGCCAGGAGGAGAGAGGACGCTGAAGAAGCTTTAGCACCCGCCCCACAGGGTGGCGCACAAGTCTCTAACGACTCCTTGCCAGGAGGAGAGAGGACGCTGAAGAAGCTTTAGCACCCGCCCCACAGAGTAGCGCACTGGTCTCTAACGACTCCATGCCAGGAGGAAAGAGGACCCTGAAGAAGCTATAGCACCCACCCCACAGAGTGGCGCACAAGTCTCTAACGACTCCAAGCTTCATGACCACATCGCGGATCGTCAGCTTAAAACCTATTTTCGTCTTGACAGGTATCTTCAAAAAATATGTTTTATTTATGTTTTATACCTACTTACTACAGTCAGTTTTATAACACCTGAAAGATCAAATTTTGAACCAACAGCTAATAGCATTGATGGACTGAAAATAATCTAAAATGACTGAGCAAGATGTTGAGAGTAAGATAACTTCACAGCGGACAAGCAAACTTCACCCTCTCTCCTTCTGGCTATTGTGAAGCACGCGTCTTTTTTTTTTTCCCATACCTAAGGATGTTCCGTTTCCATTTACCAAGATGCCACTTCAGTTAGTTGAGTGGAACTTTTCTGGGTGTGTGTATAACGGAACCAAAATTCCTAGGAAGAGCAAAATGTTCTCTATTTCGACAGGGATTAAAAGAGTGCTAATGTTTTACTTCCCATGGAAAAGTTGCATTCCAGCAATCTTGTAATAAAGGTATATATGTTCCATTTATTATTATATTTATTATTATTATTATTATTATTATTATTATTATTATTATTATTATTATTATTATTATTATTATTATTATTATTATTATTATTATTATTATTATTATTATTATTATTATTATTATTATTATTATTATTATTATTATTATTATTATTATTATTATTATTATTATTATTATTATTATTATTATTATTATTATTATTATTATTATTATTATTATTATTATTATTATTATTATTATTATTATTATTATTATTATTATTATTATTATTATTATTATTATTATTATTATTATTATTATTATTATTATTATTATTATTATTAATTTTTTTATTATTATTATTATTAGTATTAATATTAGTATTATTATTACCACTACTACTAATATAATAACACTCTCTACTCGTGTACTAACCATGTGAATGTAACACATCACATATCTGTATTAACATGAAGAAGATATAGTAATAAGAGTTTGTAAGCATGGTTAGTACAGGAGTAGAGAAAGTCATGTGAGTGTAACACATCTGATATCTGTATTAACATGAAGAAGATATAGTAATAAGGGTTTGTAAGTATGGTTAGTACAGGAGTAGAGAAAGTCATGTGAGTGTAACACATCAGATATCTGTATTAACATGAAGATATAGTAACAAGAGTTTGTAAGAATGGTTAGTACAAGAGTAGAGAAAGTCATGTGAGTGTAACACATCAGATATCTGTATTAACATGAAGATATAGTAATAAGAGTTTTGTAAGAATGGTTCGTACAAGAGTAGAGAAAGTCATGTGAGTGTAACACATCAGATATCTTTATTAACATGAAGAAGATATTGTAATAAGAGTTTGTAAGAATGGTTAGTACAAGTGTAGAGAAAGTCATGTGAGTGTAACACATCAGATATCTGTATTAACATGCAGAAGATATAGTAATACGATTTTGTAAGAATGGTTAGTACAAGAGTTGAGAAAGTCATGTGAATGTAACACATCAGATATCTGTATTAACATGAAGAAGATACAGTTATAAGAGTTTGTAAGAATGGTTAGTACAAGAGTAGAGAAAGTCATGTGAGTGTAACACATCAGACATCTGTATTAACATGAAGAGGATATAGTTATAAGAGTTTGTAAGAATGGTTAGTACAAGAGTAGAGAAGGTCGTGTGAGTGTAACACATCAGATATCTGTATTGACATGAAGAAGATATAGTAATAAGAGTTTGTAAGAATGGTTAGTACAAGAGTAGAGAAAGTCATGTGAGTGCAACACATCAGATATCTGTATTAACATGAAGAAAATATAGTAATAAGAGTTTGTAAGAATGGTTAGTACAAGAGTAGAGAAAGTTGTGTGAATGTAACACATCAGATATCTGTATTAACATGAAGAAGAAAGAGTAATAAGTGTTTGTAAGAATGGTTAGTATAAGAGTAGAGAAAGTCATGTGAATGTAACACATCAGATATCTGTATTAACATGAAGAAGATATAGTAATAAGAGTTTGTGAGAATGGTTAGTACAAGAGTAGAGAAAGTCATGTGAGTGCAACACATGAGATTTTGTATAGCCACTGTATCCAGAAAGCTAGCACGTGTGTGGTCTGGGTTGATTGATTGTCTCCATGTAATTGTTTTTGTTCTGTTGATTTGGAATATTGTACCTAGGGTTTGGTGTTGGGTCGTTACTTGGGCAGTCTACAGTTGCTGGGTACTGTTGGGCCTCACAAGGAAAAGCTAACAGCTTGGACCATCTGGAGCATATTAAACAAGCTCTTTATGGCCTGGCAGTTATCGACACCATGACGTTCATGGGCGGTGCATTTCCTCTCCTGCAATACTAGCAGTGTGTTCCATCATGTCACAAGTGCAACCCAACACTGTTCGTGGGTATTACGCATGAGCCTCGGCAGACTTTTTTCCAGGGAGGGGCCGCATGTTCGAAGTTTGCAATTAGTTCATTATTCTGTAGCCAAAAACTGTAAAAATTGAGTTCTAGTATTTGTTATGCATAAGTATGTTAATTTATGCTAAATAAAGTGTACTTTACCTCAAAATTAGAGCAATAGTCTGACAGTAATTGATTGCACATTACATTTATTATCCTCCAAGTGGGGGGGGGGGGGGGGGCGGCCCCCATTTGCCCCCTTCGCGACGCCCATGGTAATACGTAACCCTTCTCTTGTCTTTGGGTCAATATGAAATGTATTTTTGTGGTACTAATGTTCCTCTTTATATATACTACTCATAAAACCTTCAATTTAAAGAATTAAGTATTTCGTAATTTTATAATTGAAGTTGTTACACCTGTGTGCTTTGGGTCATAATGACCCGGCTGCGTTTTACTTTCTTTACTACGTATAGAAGGTAGAGGAAGTATTGTATTCCATCCAAGATGTCGATGTCTAGACTTCGCTTGATAACCCCTAAATATAAAATATAGCATTTGTAGAAAAAGGCCCGTGTGTGTATGTGTGTGTGAGTGTGTGTGTGTGTATATGTGTGTGTGTCGGTCTGTGGACAACATAATTGAAAAACGAAAAGTCGGTTAAAAAGCAAAGTTAGTATTTAAGTTTAATGTCCTTCAAGAATGCGACACGAAGATTTTGAACAAAATAGCCGCACCATAAACCACCCATTACTAGGAAAGTTTTTTGAAAATTTTGATTTTCTTGAAAATGGTTCTAACGAATTTAATTAAAATGGTATATGTTAAAGTATTATTATTTTCAAACGAAATGTATATCTTGAATTTTCTGACTGTAGCCTATGTAGTCGTATTTACTCTGGAAGACTTGCATAACTGGTAAACTGTAAGAGATAGACCAAATCTTTCTATACAAGAAATGTATATCTTGCTAAAATACACAATTTATGTCTGAATAAATTGCTTTGTGGAGTGAATCATTGCGGAGGTATTCCTTCTTATTTGTGTCAGTTTTGGAGAACTTATACTTCTGTGAAATGGTGCATCGTTATTCATTTTTATATTTTAACCGTGCAAAGAGAACGGGATTTCAAAGCTTTAAAAGATTTGACAATCGCACAAAGCCTACTGTATTTAATATCCCCCTTGTAGCTACAATGAAATAAACAAGATAATTTGTACAAGTGTTTAACTTAACTAACACGAAGAAGATATAGGAATAAGAGTTTGTAAGAATGGTCAGTACCAGAGTAGAGAAAGTCATGTGAGCGTACACATCAGATATCTGTATTAACATGAAGATATAGGAATAAGAGTTTGTAAGAATGGTCAGTACAAGAGTAGAGAAAGTCATGTGAGTGTACACATCAGATATCTGTATTAACAAGAAGAAGATATAGGAATAAGAGTTTGTAAGAATGGTCAGTACAAGAGTAGAGAAAGTCATGTGAGTGTACACATCAGATATCTGTATTAACATGAAGAAGATATAGTAATAAGAGTTTGTAAGTATGGTTAGTACAAGAGTAGAGAAAGTCATGTGAATGTAACACATCAGATATCTGTATTAACATGAAGAAGATATAGGAATAAGAGTTTGTAAGAATGGTTAGTACAAGAGTAGAGAAAGTCATGTGAGTGTAACACATCAGATATCTGTATTAACATGAAGATATAGGAATAAGAGTTTGTAAGTATGGTTAGTACAAGAGTAGAGAAAGTCATGTGAGTGTAACATATCAGATATCTGTATTAACATGAAGATATAGGAATAAGAGTTTGTAAGAATGGTCAGTACAAGAG
The DNA here is from genome assembly GCA_030765045.1 of Tenodera sinensis. Taxonomy (NCBI): domain Eukaryota; kingdom Metazoa; phylum Arthropoda; class Insecta; order Mantodea; family Mantidae; genus Tenodera; species Tenodera sinensis. The sequence continues at coordinate 385,448,317 of CM060964.1, forward strand.
TAGAGAAAGTCATGTGAGTGTACACATCAGATATCTGTATTAACAAGAAGAAGATATAGGAATAAGAGTAGAGAATTTAGATACAAGAGTCTATATCATTCACTCACAGTCAAGTTCTATCAAGAACTATAGTCCAGCTATATCAGTTTCATTCACAACTCAGTTAACACTACATGTTATATGAGTATCTCTACTTATTGTTTTGTATGTTATCATTTAAACACAAGAGTCTATATCATTCACTCACAGTCAAGTTCTATCAAGAACTATAGTCCAGCTATATCAGTTTCATTCACAACTCAGTTAACACTACATGTTATATGAGTATCTCTACTTATTGTTTTGTATGTTTTCATTTAGATACAAGAGTCTATATCATTCACTCACAGTCAAGTTCTATCAAGAACTATAGTCCAGCTGTATCAGTTTCATTCACAACTCAGTTAACACTACATGTTATATGAGTATCTCTACTTATTGTTTTGTATGTGTTCATTCAGATACAAGTGTCTGTATCATTCACTCACAGTCAAGTTCTATCAAGAACTATAGTCGAGCTGTATCAGTTTCACTCACAACTCAGTTAACACTACATGTTATATGAGTATCTCTACTTATTGTTTTGTATGTGTTCATTTAGATACAAGAGTCTATATCATTCACTCACAGTCAAGTTCTATCAAGATCTATAGTCGAGCTGTATCAGTTTCATTCACAACTCAGTTAACACTACATGTTATATGAGTATCTCTACTTATTGTTTTGTATGTGTTCATTTAGATACAAGAGTCTATATCATTCACTCACAGTCAAGTTCTATCAAGAACTATAGTCCAGCTGTATCAGTTTCATTCACAACTCAGTTAACACTACATGTTATATGAGTATCTCTACTTATTGTGTTGTATGTTTTCATTTAGATACAAGAGTCTATATCATTCACTCACAGTCAAGTTCTATCAAGAACTATAGTCCAGCTATATCAGTTTCATTCACAACTCAGTTAACACTACATGTTATATGAGTATCTCTACTTATTGTTTTGTATGTTTTCATTTAGATACAAGAGTCTGTATCAGATACTAATATACGTAAATACAATAACCACAATAAATAGAATGATGCAAATGAACTTGTCAGCACACACGCAATCTCTGATACAAACATTACAAGCTGGCGCTACAGGGAGACATTGTGTATATTGGAGGAAAAACAAGATAAGACGCACAGTTTATGTTACTGCTAAATAGATTACAGGTCAGGCATATGTTAATCACGTGTTAAGTATCGACAACACTGGTTTAGCGTTTAGCGTTGCTATGGAAACATCTTAGCTGTAATTGGTTCCTCTTTTCGTTGTCATGACGATCGCCAAAACGCACCCATCCCCTTCTGTTCATTTAGACCCTTCCACCATGTGGGTAGCAACTGTCAATCCCCTTCTTATTTGGCGCCGAGTATAGACGGGTGCTGTAAGCATTAAGCTACTGTGACAACTTGCCAGAATGACATTGCATTCTCAAACCAGTTCGTATTTCTCCTGGTAAACCACAAAGGCAGTCTCACATCAGAGACAATTACCCCAATGGTGACTTACTATTGTAAGTACTTTATGTCCCAGGATTAAATAACCTTCAGATGGTAATTATTATTTATTTATGCCAACAAACTTACTGTTGGTGTTTTTAAACACACAAGCTGTGTGGGCAATGTTTGCAATATGTTACCTACAATAGTAAGTCACCATTGGGATAATTGTCTCTGATGTGAGACTGCCTTTGTGGTTTACCGGGAGAATTACGAACTGGTTTGAGAATTAAATGTCATTGTGGCAGGTTGTCACAGTAGCTTAATGGTTAGAGCACCCGCCTAGTAAGCGGAGGAACTGTTGTTCAAGTCCCAGCTGTGGCACTGAATGTTTAAATTGCAGTTCTACCTCTCAAACATTGCCCACACACGGTTTGTGTGTTTAAAAACACCAACGTAAGTTTGTTGGCATAAATAAATAGCTGATTACATGTGTTTACATACCGAAAACTGCTTACTAATAAGAATGTAATTCAGTAAACAAGCAATTACCTTTACATCCTATTAGAAAGTGAATATCAAACACAAACTTTAATGGCGGCTGATAGCTAAGCACTACTCGTCTCTTTCGTGTTATGCAAGTAGCTTTTGTGGGCACAAATGATATTTATATCACAGTCTTTATAGCGTCATTTCCCAGCGTGTTTAACTATACAACACCGCAAGGCGTTTTTGTACAGCCAACCGTCATTAAATTTTGTGTCAGCCATAGTACGCAGGCTTTGTAGAGCCTTTTTTGTCTGGTAATTCATGAATAAAAACTACAAGGTCATTTATAGCCCATGTCCGTCAGATGGAATAGGGATTTTCAACTTAAATATTATCAGCAACGGTTGAGTGATTTTTGACATTACCCTACATACAAAATTTCTCAGTTTGCAAGATTTCCAAAAATGGCAAACTCGTAGAGGTTCCTGAAGAATTTTCCTAGCTGTCTGCTGCTGATGTGGCAGAGTGACTTGCTAAATCTCTAAGGTTCTTGGGCTAGGGTAAAAACATTTCGCACTTTCCATATCACGTAAGAAGCCTTTAGAAATCAAGAATGGAATACCTACGGCATTTCCTGAAAATAAGGAAGCAGACATTTATTGTTTGATCTTGGACTTCCCCTCTGGTTCTTAGAAGGGCTGGCTCTTGGCTCATTTTCAAATTGGCTCAATTGATTCAACGCAATCTCATAACACCTACTCTACCCGTTCATTCATTCGTTCCTTCGTTCATTCGTTCGTTCGCTCATTCGTTCATTCGATCATTTGTTCATTCGTTCATTCATTCATTTATTTATTCAAAACCTATTACTTTCTCTACTGGTAAGTAGGGGAAGTATTGTATTCCACTCAAAAATTCGATGTCGAGATTTCACCGGAAATATATGTTTTGAGGCCCTTGAATTAAAAAAAAAGCATTTTTAGAAAAAGGTCCGTGTGTGTGTCTGTGTGTGTCAGCCTGTGGACAGCATAACTCAAAAACGAAAAGTCGGTTAAAAACCAAAGTTGGTATTTAACTTTAATGTCTTTCAAACATGTGACACGAAGATTTTGAAGAAAATAGCCCCACCCTAAACTACCCTTTACATGGAAAATTTTTCGAAAATCTAGATTTTCTTGAAAATAGCTCTAATGATTTTTATTAAAATGTCATATGTTTGAGATATTTTGATGTCAAATGAAATGTATATCTTGAATTTTCTGGCTATAGCCCCTGTAGTCGTATTTACTCTGGACGACTTTTGCATAACTCATAAACCGTTAGAATTAGACCAAATCATACTCTACAAAAAATGTAGACCTTGCTAAAATACACAATTTATGTCCCGATAAATTTTCTTGTAGGGTGAACCATTTCGGAGATATTCCTTGTTATGTGTGTGAGTTTCGGAAAACTTAGAACTTTCGTGAAATGGGTCACCGATGTTCATTTTTTTACATGTTACGTCTGCAAAGAGAACGGCATCTCAGAGCTTTAAAAGATTTGACTATCGCACAAAGCCTACTGTATTCCAATATTCCCCTTGTACCTACAAGGAAATAAGCTATAAGATAATTTGTACATATGTTTATTTTAACTAACACGAAGAAGATATAGGAATAAGAGTTTCTAAGAATAGTTAGTACAAGAGTAGAGAAAGTCATATGAGTGCAACACATCAGATATCTGCATTAACATGAAGAAGATATAGTAATAAGGGTTTAGAATAATGGTTAGTACAAGAGTACAGAAAGTCATGTGAGTGTAACACATCAGATATCTGTATTAACATGAAGAAGATACAGGAATAAGAGTTTAGAAAAATGGTTAGTACAAGAGTACAGAAAGTCATGTGAGTGTAACACATCAGATATCTGTATTAACATGAAGAAGATATAGTAACAAGAGTTTGTAAGAATGGTTAGGACAAGAGTAGAGAAAGTCATGTGAATGTAACACATGAGATATCTGTAATAACATGAAGAAGATATAGTAATAAGAGTTTGTAAGAATGGTTAGTACAAGAGTGGAGAAAGTCATGAGAGTGTAACACATCAGACATCTCTATTAATATGAAGAAGATATAGGAATAAGAGTTTGTAAGAATGGTTAGGGAGTAGAGAAAGTCATGTGAGTGTAACACATCAGATATCTGTATTAACACGAAGAAGATGTAGTGATAAGAGTTTGTAAGAATGGTTAGTACAAGAGTAGAGAAAGTCATGTAAGTGTAACACATCAGATATCTGTATTAACATGAAGAAGATATAGTAATAAGAGTTTGTTAGAATGGTTAGTACAAGAGTAGTGAAAGTCATGTGAATGTAACACATCAGATATCTGTATTAACATGAAAAAGATATAGTAATAAGAGTTTGTTAGAATGGTTAGTACAAGAGTAGAGAAAGTCATGTGAGTGTAACACATCAGATATCTGTATTAACATGAAGAAGATATAGTAATAAGAGTTTGTAAGAATGGTTAGTACAAGAGTAGAGAAAGTCATGTGAATGTAACACATCAGATATCTGTATTAACATGAAGAAGATATAGTAATAAGGGTTTGTAAGAATGGTTAGTACAAGAGTAGAGAAAGTCATGTGAATGTAACACATCAGATATCTGTATTAACATGAAGAAGATATAGTAATAAGAGTTTGTAAGAATGGTTAGTACAAGAGTAGAGAAAGTCATGTGAGTGTAACACATCAGATATCTGTATTAACATGAAGAAGATATAGTAATAAGAGTTTGCAAGAATGGTTAGTACAGGAGTAGAGAAAGTCATGCGAGTGTAACACATCAGATATCTGTATTAACATGAAGAAGATATAGTAATAAGAGTTTGTAAGAATGGTTAGTACAAGAGTAGAGAAAGTCATGTGAATGTAACACATCAGATATCTGTATTAACATGAAGAAGATATAGTAATAAGAGTTTGTAAGAATGGTTAGGACAAGAGTAGAGAAAGTCATGTGAATGTAACACATCAGATATCTGTATTAACATGAAGAAGATATAGTAATAAGAGTTTGTAAGAATGGTTAGTACAAGAGTAGCGAAAGTCATGTGAGTGTAACACATCAGATATCTGTATTAACATGAAGAAGGTATAGTAATAGGAGTTTGTAAGAATGGTTAGTACAAGAGTAGAGAAAGTCATGTGAGTGTAACACATCAGATATCTGTATTAACATGAAGAAGATATAGTAATAAGAGTTTGTAAGAATGGTTAGTACAAGAGTAGAGAAAGTCATGTGAGTGTAACACATCAGGTATCTGTATTAACATGAAGAAGATATAGTAATAAGAGTTTGTAAGAATGGTTAGTACAAGAGTAGAGAAAGTCATGTGAATGTAACACATCAGATATCTGTATTAACATGAAGAAGGTATAGTAATAAGAGTTTGTAAGAATGGTTAGTAGAAGAGTAGAGAAAGTCATGTGAATGTAACACATCAGATATCTGTATTAACATGAAGAAGATATAGTAATAAGAGTTTGTAAGAATGGTTAGTACAAGAGTAGAGAAAGTCATGTGAGTGTAACACATCAGATATCTGTATTAACATGAAGAAGATATAGTAATAAGAGTTTGTAAGTATGGTTAGTACAAGAGTAGAGAAAGTCATGTGAGTACAACACATGAGATTTTTTTTTAGTTTCTCTACTGTAAGTAGAGGAGTTATCCAATTCCATCCAAAAATTCCATGTAGAAATTTTACCGGAAATGTATGTTTTGAGGCTCCCTGAATAAAGAAGAAGCATTTTTAGAAAAACGTGCTTGTGTGTGTCAGTCTTGTCAGTCTGTGAACGACATAACTCAAACACAAAAAGTCGGCTAAAAACCAAAGTAAGTACCTATTTAAGTTTAACATCTTTCACGGATGGGACAGAACGATATTCAAGAAAATTGCGCCTGCCTAAACTACTCTTCAGAAAGACAAATTTGATTTTCTCAAAAATGGTTACCGATTTTGATTAAAATGTCATATGTTTAAGATATTTGTATGAAAAATGAAATATATATTTTGAGCTTTCTGGCTATAGCCTATGTAGTCCTGTTTACTCCGGACGACTTTTCAATAACTCGTAAACCATAAGAGATAGACCAAATTTTACTTCAAAGACATGTACACCTCGTTAACACACAGTTTATGTAATATGATTTTTTTCTCTGTAGCAAACCAATACGGAAATATTCCTTGTTATTTGCCACAATTTGCAACACTTACAAGACGTTCTTATACACGAGGTCGTTATTCATTTTCAGGGATTCTCAAAATATGTATTTTCAGTGAAATCTCTATATTGAATTCTTGTGTGGAATACAATATTTGCTCTACTTGCTGTAACTAAGTAGTAGCCAAAACAAAAAAATCTGATGTGTTACATTCACATGACTTTCTCTACTCTTGTACTAACTATACTTACAAACTCTTATTACTATATCTTCTTCATGTTAATACAGATATCTAATGTGTTACACTCACACGACTTTCTCAACTCTTGTCCTAACCATTCTTACAAACTCTTATTACTATATCTTCTTCATGTTAATACAGATATCTGATGTGTTACATTCACATGACTTTCTCTACTCTACTAATGTACTAACCATTCTTACAAACTCTTATTACTGTATCTTCTTCATGTTAATACAGATATCTGATGTGTTGCACTCACATGACTTTCTCTACTCTTGTACTAACCATACTTGCAAACCCTTATTACTATATCTTCTTCATGTTAATACAGATATCTGATGTGTTGCACTCACATGACTTTCTCTACTCTTGTACTAACCATTCTTACAAACTCTTATTACTATATCTTCTTCATGTTAATACAGATATCTGATGTGTTACATTCACCTGACTTTCTCTTCTCTTGTACTAACCATTCTCACAAACCCTTATTACTATATCTTCTTCATGTTAATACAGATATCTGATGTGTTGCACTCACATGACTTTCTCTACCCTTGTACTAACCATACCTACAAACTCTTATTACTATATCTTCTTCATTTTAATACAGATATCTGATGTGTTACATTCACCTGACTTTCTCTACTCTTGTACTAACCATTCTCACAAACTCTTATTACTATATCTTCTTCATGTTAATACAGATATCTGATGTGTTACACTCACATGACTTTCTCTACTCTTGTACTAACCATACTTACAAACTCTTATTACTATATCTTCTTCATGTTAATACGGATATCTGATGTGTTACACTCACATGACTTTCTCTACTCTTGTACTAACTATACTTACAAACCCTTATTACTATATCTTCTTCATGTTAATACAGATATCTGATGTGTTACATTCACCTGACTTTCTCTACTCTTGTACTAACCATTCTCACAAACTCTTATTACTATATCTTCTTCATGTTAATACAGATATCTGATGTGTTGCACTCACATGACTTTCTCTACTCTTGTACTAACCATACTTACAAACTCTTATTACTATATCTTCTTCATGTTAATACAGATATCTGATGTGTTACATTCACCTGACTTTCTCTACTCTTGTACTAACCATTCTCACAAACTCTTATTACTATATCTTCTTCATGTTAATACAGATATCTGATGTGTTGCACTCACATGACTTTCTCTACTCTTGTACTGACCATTCTTACAAACTCTTATTACTATATCTTCTTCATGTTAATACAGATATCTGATGTGTTGGACTCACATGACTTTCTCTACTCTTGTACTAACCATACTTACAAACTCTTATTACTATATCTTCTTCATGTTAATACAGATATCTGATGTGTTACACTCACATGACCTTCTCTACTCTTGTACTAACCATACTTACAAACTCTCATTACTATATCTTCTTCATGTTAATACAGATATCTCATGTGTTACACTCACATGACTTTCTCTACTCTTGTACTAACCATACTTACAAACTCTTATTACTATATCTTCTTCATGTTAATACGGATATCTGATGTGTTACACTCACATGACTTTCTCTACTCTTGTACTAACTATACTTACAAACCCTTATTACTATATCTTCTTCATGTTAATACAGATATCTGATGTGTTACATTCACCTGACTTTCTCTACTCCTGTACTAACCATTCTCACAAACTCTTATTACTATATCTTCTTCATGTTAATACAGATATCTGATGTGTTGCACTCACATGACTTTCTCTACTCTTGTACTAACCATACTTACAAACTCTTATTACTATATCTTCTTCATGTTAATACAGATATCTGATGTGTTACATTCACCTGACTTTCTCTACTCTTGTACTAACCATTCTCACAAACTCTTATTACTATATCTTCTTCATGTTAATACAGATATCTGATGTGTTGCACTCACATGACTTTCTCTACTCTTGTACTGACCATTCTTACAAACTCTTATTACTATATCTTCTTCATGTTAATACAGATATCTGATGTGTTGGACTCACATGACTTTCTCTACTCTTGTACTAACCATACTTACAAACTCTTATTACTATATCTTCTTCATGTTAATACAGATATCTGATGTGTTACACTCACATGACCTTCTCTACTCTTGTACTAACCATACTTACAAACTCTCATTACTATATCTTCTTCATGTTAATACAGATATCTCATGTGTTACACTCACATGACTTTCTCTACTCTTGTACTAACCATACTTACAAACTCTTATTACTATATCTTCTTCATGTTAATACAGATATCTCATGTGTTACACTCACATGACTTTCTCTACTCTTGTACTAACCATACTTACAAACTCTTATTACTATATCTTCTTCATGTTAATACAGATATCTCATGTGTTACACTCACATGACTTTCTCTACTCTTGTACTAACCATACTTACAAACTCTTATTACTATATTTTCTTCATGTTAATACAGATATCTCATGTGTTACACTCACATGACTTTCTCTACTCTTGTACTAACCATACTTACAAACTCTTATTACTATATCTTCTTCATGTTAATACAGATATCTGATGTGTTACACTCACATGACTTTCTCTACTCTTGTACTAACCATACTTACAAACTCTTATTACTATATCTTCTTCATGTTAATACAGATATCTGATGTGTTACACTCACATGACTTTCTCTACTCTTGTACTAACCATTCTTACAAATTCTTATTACTGTATCTTCTTCATGTTAATACAGATATCTGATGTGTTACACTCACATGACTTTCTCTACTCTTGTACTAACCATTCTTACAAATTCTTATTACTGTATCTTCTTCATGTTAATACAGATATCTGATGTGTTACACTCACATGACTTTCTCTACTCTTGTACTAACCATACTTACAAACTCTTATTACTATATCTTCTTCATGTTCATACAGATATCTGATGTGTTACACTCACATGACTTTCTCTACTCTTGTACTAACCATTCTTAGAAACTCTTATTACTATATCTTCTTCATGTTAATACAGATATCTGATGTGTTACATTCACATGACTTTCTCTACTCTTGTACTAACCATTCTTACAAACTCTTATTACTATATCTTCTTCATCTTAATACAGATATCTGATGTGTTACACTCACATGACTTTCTCTACTCTTGTACTAACCATACTTACAAACCCCTATTACTATATCTTCTTCATGTTAATACAGATATCTGATGTGTTACACTCACATGACTTTCTCTAGTCTTGTACTAACCATACTTACAAACTCTTATTACTATATCTTCTTCATGTTAATACAGATATCTGATGTGTTACACTCACATGACTTTCGCTACTCTTGTACTAACCATTCTTACAAACTCTTATTACTATATCTTCTTCATGTTAATACAGATATCTGATGTGTTACACTCACATGACTTTCTCTACTCTTGTCCCAACCATACTTACAAACTCTTATTACTATATCTTCTTCAGGGCGCTGATGACCTTGAAGTTGAGCGCCCTTAAACCAAATCCAAATATATCTTCTTCATGTTAATACAGATATCTGATGTGTTACATTCACATGACTTTCTCTACTCTTGTACTAACCATACTTACAAACTCTTATTACTATATCTTCTTCATGTTAATACAGATATCTGATGTGTTACACTCACATGACCTTCTCTACTCTTGTACTAACCATTCTTACAAACTCGTATTACTATATCTTCTTCATGTTAGTACAGATATCTGATGTGTTACACTCACATGACCTTCTCTACTCTTGTACTAACCATTCTTACAAACTCTTATTACCATATCTTCTTCATGTTAATACAGATATCTGATGTGTTACACTCACATGCCTTTCTCTACTCTTGTACTAACCATACTTACAAACTCTTATGACTATATCTTCTTCATGTTAATACGGATATCTGATGTGTTACAATCACATGACATTCTCTACTCCTGTACTAACCATTCTTACAGACTCTTAATACCATATCTTCTTCATGTTAATACAGATATCTGATGTGTTACACTCACATGACTTTTTGTACTCTTGTACTAACCATACTTACAAACTCTTATTACTATATCTTCTTCATGTTAATAAAGATATCTGATGTGTTACACTCACATGCCTTTCTCTACTCTTGTACTAACCATACTTACAAACTCTTGTGACTATATCTTCTTCATGTTAATACGGATATCTGATGTGTTACACTCACATGACTTTCTCTACTCTTGTACTAACCATACTTACAAACTCTTATCACTATATCTTCTTCATGTTAATACAGATATCTGATGTGTTGCACTCACATGACTTTCTCTACTCTTGTACTAACCATACTTACAAACTCTTATTACTATATCTTCTTCATGTTAATACAGATATCTGATGTGTTACACTCACACGACTTTCTCTACTCTTGTACTAACCATTCTTACAAACTCTTATTCCTATATCTTCTTCATGTTAATACAGATATCTGATGTGTTACATTCACATGACTTTCTCTACTCTTGTACTAACCATTCTTACAAACTCTTATTACTGTATCTTCTTCATGTTAATACAGATATCTGATGTGTTGCACTCACATGACTTTCTCTACTCTTGTACTAACCATACTTGCAAACCCTTATTACTATATCTTCTTCATGTTAATACAGATATCTGATGTGTTACATTCACCTGACTTTCTCTACTCTTGTACTAACCATTCTCACAAACTCTTATTACTATATCTTCTTCATGTTAATACAGATGTCTGATGTGTTGCACTCACATGACTTTCTCTACTCTTGTACTGACCATACTTACAAACTCTTATTACTATATTTTCTTCATGTTAATACAGATATCTGATGTGTTGGACTCACATGACTTTCTCTACTCTTGTACTAACCATACTTACAAACTCTTATTACTATATCTTCTTCATGTTAATACAGATATCTGATGTGTTACACTCACATGACTTTCTCTACTCTTGTACTAACCATACTTACAAACTCTTATTACTATATTTTCTTCATGTTAATACAGATATCTGATGTGTTACACTCACATGACTTTCTCTACTCTTGTACTAACCATTCTTACAAATTCTTATTACTGTATCTTCTTCATGTTAATACAGATATCTGATGTGTTACACTCACATGACTTTCTCTACTCTTGTACTAACCATTCTTACAAACCCTTATTACTATATCTTCTTCATGTTAATACAGATATCTGATGTGTTACATTCACATGACTTTCTCTACTCTTGTACTAACCATTCTTACAAACCCTTATTACTATATCTTCTTCATGTTCATACAGATATCTGATGTGTTACATTCACATGACTTTCTCTACTCTTGTACTAACCATTCTTACAAACTCTTATTACTATATCTTCTTCATCTTAATACAGATATCTGATATGTTACACTCACATGGCTTTCTCTACTCTTGTACTAACCATACTTACAAACCCTTATTACTATATCTTCTTCATGTTAATACAGATATCTGATGTGTTACACTCACATGACTTTCTCTAGTCTTGTACTAACCATACTTACAAACTCTTATTACTATATCTTCTTCATGTTAATACAGATATCTGATGTGTTACACTCACATGACTTTCTCTACTCTTGTACTAACCATTCTTACAAACTCTTATTACTATATCTTCTTCATGTTAATACAGATATCTGATGTGTTACACTCACATGACTTTCTCTACTCTTGTCCTAACCATACTTACAAACTCTTATTACTATATCTTCTTCATGTTAATACAGATATCTGATGTGTTACATTCACATGACTTTCTCTACTCTTGTACTAACCATACTTACAAACTCTTATTCCTATATCTTCTTCATGTTAATACAGATATCTGATGTGTTACACTCACATGACCTACTCTACTCTTGTACTAACCATTCTTACAAACTCGTATTACTATATCTTCTTCATGTTAGTACAGATATCTGATGTGTTACACTCACATGACCTTCTCTACTCTTGTACTAACCATTCTTACAAACTCTTATTACCATATCTTCTTCATGTTAATACAGATATCTGATGTGTTACACTGACATGCCTTTCTCTACTCTTGTACTAACCATACTTACAAACTCTTATGACTATATCTTCTTCATGTTAATACGGATATCTGATGTGTTACAATCACATGACATTCTCTACTCCTGTACTAACCATTCTTACAGACTCTTATTACCATATCTTCTTCATGTTAATACAGATATCTGATGTGTTACACTCACATGACTTTCTCTACTCTTGTACTAACCATACTTACAAACTCTTATTACTATATCTTCTTCATGTTAATAAAGATATCTGATGTGTTACACTCACATGGCTTTCTCTACTCTTGTGTTAACCATACTTACAAGCTCTTATTACTATATCTTCTTCATGTTAATACGGATATCTGATGTGTTTCAATCACATGACCTTCTCTACTCTTGTACTAACCATTCTTAAAAACTCTTATTACTATATCTTCTTCATGTGTATACAGATATCTGATGTGTTACATTCACATGACTTTCGCTACTCTTGTACTAACCATTCTTACAAACACTTATTACTGTATCTTCTTCATGTTAATACAGATATCTGATGTGTTACAGTCACATGACTTTCTCTACTCTTGTACTAACCATACTTACAAACTCTTATTACTATATCTTCTTCATGTTAATACAGATATCTGATGAGTTACATTCTCATGACTTTCTCTACTCTTGTACTGACCATTCTTACAAACTCTTTTACTATATCTTCTTCATGTTAATACAGATATCTGATGTGTTACACTCACATGACCTTCTTTACTCTTATACTAACCATTCTTACAAACTCTTATTACCATATCTTCTTCATGTTAATACAGATATCTGATGTGTTACACTCACATGACTTTCTCTACTCTTGTACTAACCATACTTACAAACTCTTATTACTATATCTTCTTCGTGTTAATACAGATATCTGATGTGTTACATTCACATGACTTTCTCTACTCTTGTACTAACCATACTTACAAACTCTTATTCCTATATCTTCTTCGTGTTAGTTCAGATAAACATTTGTACAATTTATCTTATTGTTTATTTCGTTGTAGGTACAAGGGGAATATTGGAACACAGTAGGCTTTGTGCGAGTCAAATGTTTTAAAGTATTTATATTCTTTACGTTACTTTTCAAAGCATGTGTTCACACTGTTTCGGAATCTCCATCAGAAAGGTTTAAATCTTCAAAATCGCACTTTTTTGGATCAAAGTTATAAGTGCGGATACTACGTTCACTTATTTTCAAAGCAAAATTTGGAGTTGTGTCTCGCACCTCGTGGAGAATGTTACACATTTAAACACGACGTCCTGCCTGAGTTCAACTGAGCAAATGACGTCACCAACTGCGAATAACACTCACCTTGGGACGGTGAAACTGCCTGCGTTGCTATCTGTTCTTAACGACAAATCAACTAATGTGGCGAATGAAATATTTAGTTTTTGTTTCGTGCCCCTTTAATGTGATCTTTCCAGTCCTAATACTTGTCTACTTGAACGCACAGAAATTTGATGTTGTCTATTTGTTCTAATAACATGTCGTTAATCCCAATTTCAATAGAAGTGTGTGTTGTTTGAGGAGTTATAAATTTGATCACTTTTGTTTTATGTAAGTTTACAGATAATTTGTTTGCCTTAAACCAGTAAGACATGCAGTTCAAAACATAAATTAATTTAATTACATATTTATTTAAGTTTTTACTAGTAACCAGCACATTAGTGTCATCGGCGATCAGTGCGGCACTTGTTATATCCTTTATATAAAGTGGCAGGTCATTTATATAGATCAGAAACAATATAGGACCTAGTACTGAACCTTGGGGCACTCCAAGTGCTACTGTCTTCCCATTTGACGTCTGTTTTTCATGATCAGTATCTCTGCTTACTTCAGCGCTCTGTTTTGTTTCATTTTGGTATGATATCAGCCTACATAAATTTTTAATTTTACGTCCATAGAATTGCAGTTTTGCTACCAGAATGTCATGATTTACACAATCAAGTGCCCTTTTTAGGTCACAGCATCTTATTGTTTAAGGCAGTTAGCAGTTCATGTGTAAATTTAAATGTTACATTTTTCGTTGAAATGCCCTTTCTGAACCCAAAACTGATCCGCCACAAGTATATTGTTAGAATACAGGTATTTATGGAGTCTGTTGAAGATTACTTTTTATAGTACTTTTGAGAAAACTGGAATGAGAGAAATTGCTATGTAGTTTGAAGCATTGTTACGTTCGCTATTTTTCCAAAGGGATATTTTCAGTATTTCATGTTGTCAGGGAAAATTCCAGTGACTCGAACTCGCCGAACTGTATTGACACAGAGTGAAGTGCAGATAAGCACGCGCCGAAATATTTACCATATGAATAAGCACTTCCTCCGTGAACTGCACCCTGAAGGTGAGAACAATGATACCGACTGACGTCACAAGGGCACGCCCCACCCGATTGTAAGGGCAGGGCTGCTTACAACTAATCTCTATTTTGTGAATGAATGCTATTGCTGTGTCATACTCAGTCATGGTAAATTCGCATGACTCAATTTCGAACTATTCGCCAGTTCATCAAATTTCTCCTCATTCAAACCTACCCACATTTAACCACAAAGGACCCTGCATTAAAATATAGGGTAAAGATGCCTCTACCTCTAATACCGTGATACAACATTCAGTTTCCTGCCATGGCTTTATTTTGCAATAGTTGGTAGTTCTGAAGTATGCAACACACAGCTCAACTGTTCTACTTTCTAAGGAAGGAAATCGCTATGCAATATATTGTTTAATGAATCTGATGAAACAATCGACATTCTGTGAGCAATGAACTCCCTGCCGAGAAAACATTCTCAACTAATTTCAAACAATTACCTAAATGGACCTAAATATAAAGACAATAATGCTAATAATGGTTTGTATTTTGAAGTGTACATGAACGTCAAGGGAATCAATGCACGTATGTCGTCATTGTTTTTGATATCAGAGAATTAGGATAACACTATCACGGATTTAAGAATCCCATCAGACATTTAGAAACCATCGTCACAAACTTTATTTCTACAATTTTTAGTATACTTATACAACTTTTCCGTTCTCAATCAGGTAAACTATGTTCTAGAACATTCCAAATGTGTTCTTGGATGGTTGTTTAAATGACTTTTGTCCATGTATGGCCATTTCATAAAACTTATTCAAGACCATCACGGAATTACGCAGCCTTACCTATATATACATCTCTACTGGTAACTAGGGGAAGTACTGTATTCCACCCAAAAATTCCATGTCCAGATTTCACCGGAAATATACGGTTTGAGACCCCCTGAATCCGAAAAAAAGCATTCTTAGAAAAAGGACTACGCGCGCAGATATCTGACATGTTACATTCACATGACTTTCTCTACTCTTGTACTAACCATACTTACAAACTCTTATTACTATATCTTCTTCAGGTTAATACAGATATCTGATGTGTTACACTCACATGACTTTCTCTACTCTTGTACTAACCATACTTACAAACTCTTATTACCATATCTTCTTCATGTTAATACACATATCTGATGTGTTACACTCACACGACTTTCTCTACTCTTGTACTAACCATACTTACAAACTCTTATTACTATATCTTCTTCATGTTAATACAGATATCTGATGTGTTACACTCACATGACTTTCTCTACTCTTGTACTAACCATTCTTACAAACTCTTATTACTATATCTTCTTCATATTAATACAGATATCTGATGTGTTACATTCACATGACTTTCTCTACTCTTGTACTAACCATTCTTACAAACCCTTATTACTATATCTTCTTCATGTTAATACAGATATCTGATGTGTTACACTCACATGATTTTCTCTACTCTTGTACTAACCATACTTACAAACTCTTATTACTATATCTTCTTCAGGTTAATACAGATATCTGATGTGTTACACTCACACGACTTTCTCTACTCTTGTACTAACCATTCTTACAAACTCTTATTACTATATCTTCTTCATGTTAATACAGATATCCGATGTGTTACACTCACATGACTTTCTCTAGTCTTGTACTAACCTTACTTACAAACTCTTATTCCTATATCTTCTTCATGTTAATACAGATATCTGATGTGTTACACTCACATGACTTTCTCTACTCTTGTACTAACCATTCTTACAAACTCTTATTACTATATCTTCTTCATGCTAATACAGATATCTGATGTGTTGCACTCGCATGACTTTCTCTACTCTTGTACTAACCATTCTTACAAACTCTTATTCCTATATCTTCTTCATGTTAATACAGATATCTGATGTGTTGCATTCACATGACTTTCTCTACTCTTGTACTAACCATTCTTACAAACTCTTATTACTGTATCTTCTTCATGTTAATACAGATATCTGATGTGTTGCATTCACATGACTTTCTCTACTCTTGTACTAACCATTCTTACAAACTCTTATTACAATATCTTCTTCGTGTTAATACAGATATCTGATGTGTTACACTCACATGACTTTCTCTACTCTTGTACTAACCATACTTGCAAACTCTTATTCCCATATCTTCTTCATGTTAATACAGATATCTGATGTGTTGCATTCACATGACTTTCTCTACTCTTGTACTAACCATTCTTACAAACTCTTATTACTGTATCTTCTTCATGTTAATACAGATATCTGATGTGTTGCATTCACATGACTTTCTCTACTCTTGTACTAACCATTCTTACAAACTCTTATTACAATATCTTCTTCGTGTTAATACAGATATCTGATGTGTTACACTCACATGACTTTCTCTACTCTTGTACTAACCATACTTGCAAACTCTTATTCCTATATCTTCTTCATGTTAATACAGATATCTGATGTGTTGCATTCACATGACTTTCTCTACTCTTGTACTAACCATACTTACAAACTCTAATTACTATATCTTCTTCATGTTAATACAGATATCTGATGTGTTACACTCACATGACTTTCTCTACTCTTGTACTAACCATACTTACAAACTCTTATTCCTATATCTTCTTCATGTTAATACAGATACCTGATGTGTTGCATTCACATGACTTTCTCCACTCTTGTACTAACCATTCTTACAAACTCTTATTACTATATCTTCTTCGTGTTAATACAGATATCTGATGTGTTACACTCACATGACTTTCTCTACTCTTGTACTAACCATACTTACAAACTCTTATTACTATATCTTCTTCATGTTAATACAGATATCTGATGTGTTGCATTCACATGACTTTCTCTACTCTTGTACTAACCATTCTCACAAACTCTTATTACTATATCTTCTTTATGTTAATACAGATATCTGATGTGTTACATTCACATGACTTTCTCTACTCTTGTACTAACCATTCTTACAAACTCTTATTACTATATCTTCTTCATGTTAATACAGATATCTGATGTGTTACACTCACATGACTTTCTCTACTCTTGAACCAACCATTCTTACAAACTCTCATTACTGTATCTTCGTCATGTTAATACAGATATCTGTTGTGTTACATTCACATGACTTTCTCTACTCTTGTACTAACCATTCTTACAAACTCGTATTACTATATCTTCTTCATGTTAATACAGATATCTGATGTGTTACATTCACATGACTTTCTCTACTCTTGTACTAACCATTCTTACAAACTCTTATTACTATATCTTCTTCATGTTATCACAGATATCTGATGTGTTACATTCACACGACTTTCTCTACTCTTGTACTAACCATTCTACAAACTCTTATTCCTATATCTTCTTCGTGTTAGTTCAGATAAACATTTGTACAATTTATCTTATTGTTTATTTCGTTGTAGGTACAAGGGGAATATAGGAACACAGTAGGCTTTGTGGGATAGTCGTATGTTTTAAAGCATTCAAATTCTGTTCTCTTCTTATGGCTAACATATAAAAAATGAACAACGATGCTCCATTTAATGAAAGTTCTAAGTTTTCTGGAACTCAGACAAATGGGAAACAATATCTGCGAAATGCTTCACTCTATCAAAAAAAAATTGAACACAAATTGTGTGGTTTGGCAAGATCTACATTTTTGTTTACTTGTTCCGATTTACCAGTTATTCAAAAGTCATACAGAGTAAACCGGACTAAATAGGCTATAACCAGAAAATTCAAAATATGCATTTCATTTGTCATAAAAATATCTTAAACATATGGGATTTTGATCAAATTTGTGAGAGCCTTTTCAAGAAAATCAAACTTTTCGAAAAATTTTGTATATAAAGGGTAGTTTAGGATGGAGGAATTTTCTTCAAAATCTTAGTGTCGCATCCTTGAAAGAAATTAAACTTAAATAGCAACTTTGGTTCTTAACCTACTTTTCGTTTTTGAGTTATGCTGTCCACAGCCTGACAGACACAGACACACACACACACACACAGACAGACACACACAGACACATACACACACAGACAGACACAGACACACACACACACACACACACACACACACACACACAGACCTTTTTCTAAAAGCTTTTTTTGTAGTCAGGGACATGAAAACATTTCCGGTGAAATCTGGACATCCAATTTTTGGGTGGATTACAATACATAATTGCTGTAAGCAGATGCACTACTTTAGAGCGGTGGGTCAAGAGCTTACTGGCCGAGCAGGGACCGATGACGTCACAGCAGAGGGGTTTCAACTTTTGGCACAGTAATACATGTAAATGTAAATGCGTTCTTGGTGAAGACATGGCTTATGCCAAGGAAAGACAACTTCGGGCCGTGTGACGTATTTGAACGAAGAGCCAGCTTGTACGTTCGTGTGACGTCAGGCGAGAGCAGTGTGTTGCTATGCTGCCTAGATCAGCGGCACATGTGTTCAGTTCCCCGTGTTTCACACCAGTTTGAGACCAGGCTTCAAGATGTAGAAACATTGTCAACTACGTTTCAGATCTTTGCGTCCCCGTATTTATTGGATGTTAACAATGTTTCTAGCAGGTAGCAAATTGAATTGAGAAATTTACAGTGCGACGATTTGCTGAAGGACAAATATAAACATAAGGAAGACTTTGCTGAGTTTTATAAGAATGTTCCTCAAACCAGATTTCTGAGGTTAAATGCCCTTGTTGCACTGGTGTTATTTATGTATGGTTCCACGTATGTGTGCGAACAATTCTTTTCTGTTATGAACCCTTCTAAGTCAAAATCCCGAAGCATATTGTCAGATCACAATCTAACATGCAGTCTTCGGTTACAAATGTGCCGTACATTACGCCCTAACATTGACAAACTAGCTAAAGAAAAGCGAAACGGCAAATGTCGGAAAATGTCCGCCTAATTGTTCTGTATAGCTCTCCTCTAGCTCAGGCAAAATAGTTATAATTTCTGTTCTATTGGCGTTATAACATGACTGTTCACATAAACTAGAATTTATGTATATGGCATAAATCCGAAATGTAATTATTTATAATCTGTGACTATTCCGTAATTGAGACAGTCATCATTAAAATTACGATGTCCCGTATCCCATTTCCTCTTGCTGTGACGTCACACGTTCAACTGGCTTTCGTTGGGGGCATGAGAGCTTAGTGAGCTGACGTCACAGCAGCGTTACCTGTCTTCCCCTGGCTTATGCTGAACAATTTGATATATTTGCTACACCACTTGGTTCCTACAGACGTACCATGAAATACAGGTTTAATAACAAGGTGGATTTGGTTTCTTTTTGCCAATCTTCTCCTCAGTTACGATTTCCGCGTCTGCATAATCATGTGTAGGTATGTTCTGTACTCGTATGTGTGAGAAAAACGGACCACAGGATAACATCTCTGATAAAAACTTTAGAATGCAGAGCACAAAATATCATCACCCCAAATACTCATGGCTGGTCAACAGAAAACTAACCAACAACAAATAAAACATTCCAACTAATGGTGTTGTATTTTATAATTTAGTACATGGGAAACCGAGCTTTGCTTTTCTTTTCTGTTTAATCGTACTTTTTGGGAGAAGCTATAGAAAACTACATAAGCTGTTTGTTGAAGTGCGAATAGAGAAATAAGTATGATTATGTCTCGTAAAAGAATAATGGGATCGTGAAAACCATGTGAATGTAACACATTGCATTTTTATTTCAGTTATAGACAATTGTATGAAGAAGGGCCAGTAGAGAAGGATATATGGAAAAAAGTGAGTGGAGAAAACTATGATAAGGTAATATATTGTATAATAAAATGGATAGCATAATACATATATGTGCCGAGTGTTACGATGATCGATCAAACAGATCAATGATTTGAGATCAACGGTTAGACATGCAGAAATATGCATTTTGTATAATATACCTACAAGATATGAATTGTTTCTAGAAGAGTGAGTAGAGAAAGAGATGTGAATGTGTTACCTAAAAGTGAGTAGAGAAAATAGTGTGAACGTAATAGCATTTGTATTTCACACATACAGAAAATTGTATGATTTACTTTAGAAGAAGGAATAAACGATTTTTCGGCGTAAAATCGCGTTTTTTCATGAAAATTGCTTCTAGAAGAGTGAGTAGAGCAACAGATGTGAATGTAATACGTAGAATTTCTATTTCAAACATACAGTGAAGGGTATGACATTTGTACAAGAGAGAACACATTTTTGGGGGCAAAATTCCGATTTTTTTAAGAAAACTGTTTGCAGACGAGTGAGTGCAGAAAAATGTGAATGTATAACCTACAAGTGAGTATCGAAAACATTGTAAATGTAATACGTAGAATTTCTATTTCAAACATACAGAAACTTCTATGACTTATTCGTAGAAGAGGAAATAAATAAAAAAAAAAAGTTTTTTTTTTTTTTTCTGTAAGATCACTCTTTTTTCAGGAAATACACATATAGATACATTTAAAAAGCGAAACTTTACCTGAATACAGAATTTGATTCAAATTGTTAGAGCTGTTTCCAGGATGCGCGGAACATATCTACAAGAATTGTTCATTTAAAGCTATTAGATGTAAGTTCCTTATTCATTATATCTCATCAGTTAGGCTTTTCACTGTTGTAATTGTATTATTTGTCTTGGATTTTTATATTATGAAATAGAATTTTGTTCCGGTTGCGCTTAACAGCTTATTGTTTTGCTGATTAAGTTGCTTTGCATATAGGTATAAAATACTTAAATTCATCAACAGAGGAAAAGTATTGTGCTACAAGTGTAACACAGTAAATATATATATTGTCGCGCCGGCCGTCAGACCGGACGCGGCTGGTAACAAATGCCGGTCGGGGCAACAAGAACCTGCCCTAAAGACCCGGCCTCCGGAAACAATAGCTATTGTGTAGTGGTTCGGTGTCTCGACTGTTCTCTCACAGCCACTCCCGATCATTCTACTTCCAGAACATTTCCATTGTCTAAAGACCTGCTCGTGCCTGGAGTTAGTAGAGAAGTAGTGGTTGTTGTTCCAGTCGTTCTTGTAGTGAAGGAAAGACGTATACGAAGCGTTCAGTGAATCGTGCCGAGTAGCAGTTCAGTGCGAGTGTAATCTGGCAGTTCTTGTTTGTGACCCGACTCGACAGTTGCTCTGTGCTCTGAGTTTGTACAAAAGTGATCTAAGTGTAACGTTAGCATTACGCTAACTGACTAGAAGGCAATAAAGTGTGATTAGTAGTAACTGGAGTTTCCTTCATTTGTTACATTATGATATGACAGATTGCGTGAGAAACTGGAATAAATATGTCTAGTTACATACACGCACCTTGTAATGCTATAAATGTAGAATATTGGTTCACGATTAATAAACTTGAAGGTTAACTTGACCTGCTGTATGGTTACTACCGCCCAGCCGCTGCATCCCCACCTCTGCCCACTACAGGCGCCCTGAGCGGGGTGCAGTGGTGGAGAGTGGTGATCAGCACGAAGCCTGCCTGGTGTGACAGGGACGAATGATGATAGGAAAGATTATGATAAAGGAATTGCTGGAATGATGGCGGGAGAAGCCAGAACACCCGGAGAAAAGCCCCACCACACATCCCACATGCGGACGCCTGGGATCGAACCCAGGTGTATCTTTACTTGTGTCATCAATAGAACACGCAACTGACATAACCCGAAGGTCGCGCTGAGGCTCTAAGCGAGAGCAAGGCTCGATCGGACAAACTCTGCTGGTGCTTGTTTTACATGAAACATTTTTAAAATATTTCCATTTTCTGGAAAAAAAAAAAAAAAAAACTAACGATTTTGATTAACACGCCATATGTTTAAGATATTTTCATAACAAATGAAATGTGTACCTTGAGTTTTGTGTGAAAGCCTCCTAAGTTCTCTTTATTCCGAATTACTTTTGTAAAAACTCATAAACCGTAACACATAGACAAAACCCTAATACAGAAAAGAGGTACCTATATGACGTTAAACACAGTGTTTTAATGAGACCTGCTGACGAGCATGGGGACAACTTAAGTTTGTGTTATATTTCTGGCAGTAATACCTGTGGTAGTAGCATTATGGTACTAGCAGCAGTAACAGCAATATGCGTTTTACTGCTTTAAGAGCACCGTGATTCTGCATTTCTGAGCACTACACACATACATATAACTCTCAAAACTGTCTGAGGAGCGATTTATTTTACATTTTCAACTCTAGTTTCGCCTACACATCCCCCGATTAATGTAATCAGTTACTTTCACTATTTTCACCAACATCTGTCACTTCCAATACTACAGTTTTTACCTGAGTGACAAGCTGTAATATTCTTATTACTAGAAGTTGCTGGAATACATTACTGCCATTACTTTCTGTAACTTTTCACTTTCTTGTCACAAACTTATGCATGCTGGCGAACAATAGAACAGCCAGTTGTAGGCACGGTTAAGATATAACAAAATGAACAACGATGTTACATTTGAGGAAAGCTTAAGTTTTCCGAAACTGACAGAATTAACAAGGAATATCTACAAAATGCTTCACCCTACAGACAAATGTATTTGAACATAAATTGTATCCTTTAGGAAGATCTACATTTTTTGTGGAGTAAGATTTGGTCTACCTCTTACGGTTTACGAGTTATTGAAAATTCATCCAAAGTAAACAGGACCACGTGGCACATAGTCAGAAAATTCAAAATATACATTTTATTTGTGATAAAAATATCTTAAATATGTGGCATATTAATCAAAATCGTTAGAGCTATTTTAAAGAAAATCAAAGTTTTCGAAAAATTGTCCATGTAAAGAGTAGTTTAGGGTGGATCAATTTGCTTCAAAATCGTCGAGTCGCATCCTTAAAACACATTAAACTTAAGTAGCAATTTGGTTTTTGTGTTATGTTGTCCACAGACTGACACACACGCACACACACAGACACACACACAAACACAGACATACACACACAAAGACACACACATACACACAGACAGACACACACAAACACAGACATACACACACAAAGACACAGTGACACACAGACACATACACACACAAACACAAACACAGACACACAGAGACACACAAACACACACAGACACACACACATACACACAGACACACGTAGTAGAGAAAGTAAAAATCAAGCTTTAAGTTCAATATCTGTTGCAGGAGTACAGTAAAATTGATATCTATACATTAATATATATAGAATGTGATTAGATATTAAAATGAAATTTGCTTAACACATTTCTTTAGTTGCTAGTAATGTCTGTACAAACAGTTAAGCCTCTAACGCGAATACGTTTTTTTTTAACTTTGAACTTTTGTGTACCCTTAATTTAAGCATTTCCAACATTTGTCTACACATCAGTTTTTATTGGTCCTATAAATCCACATTTGACCATATTTTAATGTCGTATTTGAATATTTTAGTCAAATGTACGAATAAGAGCACTTTTAGCCATACTTGATGTAGTGTTTAACACTGACGTGCACCCTTTCCCCCTCAGCCCAAAGTGACAAGTGAAACCTTGGGGGACTTCATGGTACAAAGTACTATTCCAGAAGCTACAGCCACATTGACAACATTCTCAATTACTTTGACAAAAACAATTCATCTTCAATCAAGCACGTTCAATTGTTTCTATTCACCGCTTCAAGAAACTTAGCTACATAATATTAAGGTCTAATGAACTGAAAGTGACTTATCGAGTGGAGTAGCCGATAGATAAGGTTAGGGAAAACTTACGTCATATGCTTGATTCCTTCATCCTGCATATACAACATTGTGTAAAATTTGTGACATGCTTTGTGGTAAAGAAGCAGAATTCAATGAAAATGAACCATAGCTTTCTGCTAATGATTTTCCTTATTTCAAGTTTGTTCCCATCTGTGAAATTTTGAAAATCTACAGTTTTCATTGCATTGATTTGAAATTTTAACACAACAATCACTGTATAGTGAGGAGTAACTGTGCTAAATTTCATACATTTAGTCAGATTAGTTGCTAACATATTAATATTTCATTACATTTTTTAGTATTTGTATAAATGGTTCCCCCATGATGCAATTTTGATTTGAAAAACTTAATAATTTTCAGTTATGTTCTGTAATAGACTGTTAGCAAATTGATGAGATATTTTCGTAATCTTGTTATTAGTTTGGATAAAAATAAATTTTAAAGTTTAAAATCATTATTTTTTTCAGTTAAATTTCGAAATGTAAACTTTAATATTTAATTACTCAGCAGTTATTCACGTTATGAAAAATTTATCTCACCATTTCTTTTTAACGTTATTTCTAAGCAGGTAAACCAAATTTCCTGCATAAGTACTGAAAATGGCATCGTGAGGACCATTTTAAAGAGCAAACAGTGCTAAAAATAAAAGCATTGAAAAACTAAGTTTGAATTCATAGCAAGGATAATGGAAATGTATTGATTTAAATGGACATGACCACTTACAGGCAATCAGTTAGGCGGCCACGTGACATAGTTAAAAAGGCCGTAAGGCTATAAAAAGCACACCAAAATAAAGCAGAAGATTTATACTATTTGATAAAACAAAAATCCATTTTTGGAAACTTTTTGAAATTTTAAGCCTTTTCTCACAGATGCATATCCTTACATCTTGCGACAACCGAACATCCTTCAACTTTGAGCAACTAAAGCTGATTGTTGTTATCCAGTGTAATTCTGCAGAAAACGAAGGCTAGGAGAGTTTATGAATTATTTCATCTCTAACTATTAAAAGTAAATGAATTTTTCGTGTTTTGTTTTAGCTCATATTTTCAAAATTTTGTGCCATACTTTTGCTACTTTTACAGCTCAAATGCAGGCATATTTCAAGAATTGTTAGGTTATAGAAATTTGAGTCGTAATAGTTATATGCATGGTCCGTGTCTTTATGACCTTCATGCCTTTGGTTTGTGGTTTTTATCATGCAAATTATAAGCTAAGCACGATTTTGTCAATGGTACCTAATTGAAATTATGCATTTCTCATGGGTCATATTATGAAGTCATATTTTGTCTTTTTAACGTTTCTTGTCGGTCTGGGTGGCTCAGTTGGTTAGACGCTGGTCTACGGATCCCAAAGTCCCGGGTTCAAACCCGGCCCAAGCCGATAGTTTTTAAGTGTGCTTAAAAACGACAGCTCCATGTCAGTAGATTTACTGGCATCTGAAAGAACTCCTGCGGGACGAAATACCGGCACACCGGCGACACTGATGTGATCCTGGCAATTGACTGCGTCGTTAAACAAGAAAATATATTTCTTTTTAAAATAACGTTTCTTTGTCATTTTCTTGTCAGTTTTACTTTCTCTGCTACGTATAGTAAGTAGAGGAATTATTCTATTCCACCCAAAAGTTCCATGTCGAGATTTTATTGGAAATATATGTTTTGAGGCCCCCTCATACAAAAAGCACTTTTAGAAAAAGGTCCATGTGTGTGTGTGTGTGTGTGTGTGTGTGTGTGTGTGTGTGTGTGTGTGTGTGTGTGTGTGTGTGTATGTGTCAGTCTGTGGACAGCATAACTCAAAAACGAAAACTCAGTTTATCGTCTTTTAGGGATGCGACACGAAGATTTTGAACAACATTTCTCCTCCCTAAACTACGCTTGACATAGACAATGCTTCGAGAATTTTGATTTTCTTGAAAATGGCTATACCAATTTTGATAAAAATGCCATATGATTGACATATTTGTATGACAAATGAAATGTACATTTTGAATTATATGGCCATAGCTCATGTAGTCCTGTTTACTATGGATGACTTCTGAATAACTCGTAAACTGTTAGAGATAGACAAAATCTTACAAACAAAAAGTAGACCTTGCTAAAAGACACAATTGAAGTTCAAATAAATTTGTTTTGTAGAATGAACATATTTCGGAGATACTCCTCGTTATTTGTGTGAGTTTTGAAAAACATAAATTTTCGTCAAATGCAACAACGTTGTTCATTTTTTTATATGTTCACCGTACAAAGACAACGCAATCTTAAAGCTTTAAAAGATGCTCAAAACCTACTGTATTGCCATGTTCCCTTTATAAGGAAAGGAAATAAACAATAACACAATTTCTGCAAATGTTTATCTCAACTAACATGAAGAAGATGTAGGAATAAGTATGTGTAAGAATGGTTAGTACAAGAGTAGAGAAAGTCATGTAAGTGTAACACATCACATATCTGTATTAACATGAAGAAGATATAGTAATAAGAGTTTGTAAGAATGGTTAGTACAAGAGTAGAGAAGGTCAGGTGAATGTAAAAAATCAGATATCTGTATTAACATGAAGAAGATATAGTAATAAGAGTTTGTAAGAACGGTTAGTACAAGAGTGGAGAAAGTCATGTGAGTGTAACACATCAGATATCTGTATTAACATGAAGAAGATATAGTAATAAGAGTTGTAAGTATGGTTAGTACAAGAGTAGAGAAACTCATGTGAATGTAACACATCAGATATCTGTATTAACATGAAGAAGATATAGTAATAAGAGTTTGTAAGAATGCTTAGTACCAGAGTAGAGAAAGTCATGTGAGTGCAACACATCAGATATCTGTATTAACATGAAGAAGATATAGTAATAAGAGTTTGTAAGAATGCTTAGTACAAGAGTGGAGAAAGTCATGTGAATGCAACACATCAGATATCTGTATTAACATGAGGAATATATAGTAATAAGAGTTTGAAAGTATGGCTAGTACAAGAGTAGAGAAAGTCATGTGAATGTAACACATCAGATATCTGTATTAACATGAAGAACATATAGTAATAAGAGTTTGTAAGTATGGTTAGTACAAGAGTAGAGAAAGTCATGTGAATGTAACACATCAGATATCTGTATTAACATGAAGAAGATATACTAATAATAGTTTGTAAGAATGGTTAGTATAAGAGTAGAGAAAGTCATGTGAATGTAACACATCAGATATCTGTATTAACATGAAGAAGATATAGTAATAAGAGTTTGTAAGAATGGTGAGTACAAGAGTAGAGAAAGTCATGTGAGTGTAACACCTCAGATATCTGTATTAAAATGAAGAAGATATAGTAATAAGAGTTTGTAAGTATGGTTAGTACAAGAGTAGAGAAAGTAATGTGAATGTAACACATCAGATATCTGTATTAACATGAAGAAGATATAGTAATAAGAGTTTGTAAGTATGGTTAGTACAAGATTAGAGAAAGTCATGTGAGTGTAACACATCAGACATCTGTATTAACATGAAGAAGATATAGTAATAAGAGTTTGTAAGTATGGTTAGTACAAGAGTAGAGAAAGTCATGTGAATGTAACACATCAGATATCTGTATTAACATGAAGAAGATATAGGAATAAGAGTTTGTAAGAATGGTTAGTATAAGAGTAGAGAAAGTCATGTGAGTGTAACACATCAGATATCCGTATTAACATGAAGAAGATATACTAATAATAGTTTGTAAGAATGGTTAGTATAAGAGTAGAGCAAGTCATGTGAATGTAACACATCAGATACCTGTATTAAAATGAAGAAGATATAGTAATAAGAGTTTGTAAGTATGGTTAGTACAAGAGTAGAGAAAGTCATGTGAATGTAACACATCAGATATCTGTATTAACATGAAGAAGATATAGTAATAAGAGTTTGTAAGAATGGTGAGTACAAGAGTAGAGAAAGTCATGTGAGTGTAACACATCAGATATCTGTATTAACATGAAGAAGATATAGGAATAAGAGTTTGTAAGTATGGTTAGTACAAGAGTAGAGAAAGTCATGTGAGTGTAACACCTCAGATATCTGTATTAACATGAAGAAGATATAGTAATAAGAGTTTGTAAGAATGGTTAGTACAAGAGTAGAGAAAGTCATGTGAGTGTAACACATCAGATATCTGTATTAACATGAAGAAGATATACTAATAGGAGTTTGTAAGTATGGTGAGTACAAGAGTAGAGAAAGTCATGTGAGTGTAACACATCAGATATCTGTATTAACATGAAGAAGATATAGTAATAAGACTTTGTAAGAATGGTTAGTACAAGAGTAGAGAAAGTCATGTGAATGTAACACATCAGATATCTGTATTAACATGAAGAAGATATAGTAATAAGACTTTGTAAGAATGGTTAGTACAAGAGTAGAGAAAGTCATGTGAATGTAACACATCAGATATCTGTATTAACATGAAGAAGATATAGGAATAGGACTTTGTAAGAATGGTTAGTACAAGAGTAGAGAAAGTCATGTGAATACAAAACATCAGATTTTTCATATTATAGTCATAGTTACTGTTAAATTATTGTATTTCTATTTCTATTGCAGTTTCACATATATGTTTGCAGTCGTCCCAAAGGCGATTTTTCACATCTCCTAATCCTTGTCTGTAATATTAGGTCTTTTTTCCCCGTTGCAATTTTGTGTGCAAATGGAAGATTGTTCCTTTTTAAAAACTTTAAAATACATGTAATTTACTGCTCCAATTCTGCTTTCTGATCTTTTTTATGACCCTTTAAAATACTTAATTTACTATTTCATTCTGTGCAGAGCTGAGGGTTAGCTCTGTATTGAGCAATTAGATAAATTACAAATATAACAACAAAATTAATATTATTTATTATTGAGTATGAAAGTTTTATAAAGTAGTTTCTCAATATAATGTTAATTTAAACAGCATTAAATTTTTGAAGATTCCTAAAATGCAGTCAAAAATGTTGTCATATTTATGGTTATATTTTCTAATTTTTTCCTGTCATAAGTGCTTGTATATTTCTAACATATTTAGGCGATAGATAGGGCTAGGAAGTTCATGCATTTGCATGTTTTTTCATAGTTGTTAAAAATGTATGCTTTTACATTATGTGCACCAATTACGGAATTTTCAGTTATTTGGACATGATTTTATGGTGTATATAACTGCATATTTTCTTGATTTTTGATAAATGCATATTATTTCAATACTATAGCCCCTATATTGCATATTTTACTGATTTTTTATGGCTTTTTATTACTTTTTTCTATTTGGATAATATTTTTCATATTGACAGTACTGCACATGATGCAATTCACGAGGATTTCAATATTATTGCCCTTATATTGCATATTTTAACGATTTTTATGGTTTTTTTTTAATTTTTTTATTTTATTTTATTTTATTTATTTATTTTATTTTATTTTATTTTATTTTATTTTATTTTATTTTATTTTTTAATCTGTATAATATTTTTCATATTGGAGCATTTCTGAGACAATGATTCTTTCCCATTGGTAGATAGATTTGTGTCCAGTACGGAGATAAATTTTGTTAAATCTCCTAAAAGGGTTAAGCTGTTTAGATCAACAGCACCTAATATCTGACTTCTTCCTGCACCAGTGTTAATCGATGGGGAACATGGGTCGATGCAGTTTTATATTATACTGAGCACATAGAAATAGTCAAAGAGGTTATTAATTCATTGGACTTGAAAGATGCTTCATCAACAGAAACTGCAAAATATTGTGTCAGGCACTGGGTTAAAAGAGGATTTAGTTTCATATCTGCCCATTTTTCTTTCTTACCAACAGCCATAACGGCATTGGAAGCTGTAGGATCTCCTTTGCATGAATCACTGTCTTTGAAAAAAAAAAAAAAAAAAAAAAAAACATGTGATCTAAGTTTGGATCCTGGTAGCACAGGACAAAACGTGAAAGAGAAAGTGAATTATGTAATTTCAAAAAATTCTGGTTATAAACAGATGTGCGATATTCGAGACAACCTGGAAAGAAAACCATCTGTCACACCAAGAGACTTGACTCTCTCTCTCTGTGAAGCAGTTAACATCATTTAAATATGCCCCGATAACATCTTGTGACGTGGAGAGAAGTTTTTCACGTTACAAAAGTGTTTTGCGAGACAACAGACGATGCTTTACAGTTGAAAATTTGTGCAAAGTGTTGGTTGTGAACTGCAATTTAGCAGTTAATACTAGCAGCGGGACCACTTCTGCTTCAACCTCTAAGGAATAAGGTAACTTTATTAATTATTTATACTAACTCGTCTTGTCTACTGCAAAGGGACATTAATTGTTTTAATTAAATAGTGCATATTTCTTGGCATATTTTCAAACTTTTAAGGGCATATTTGCATGCATATTTCAGGGTTTTTTAGGGCATGAACTTCCGAGCCCTAGTGATAGACATCCGACTGCTAATCGTCGTATGCATATTTCCAAAGGTCATTGATGGAAACGCGCAGTTACGGATTTTCCTTGCGATTATGGCAGTATATCAATCGCACTTCCTAAACCATTATTTCCTGTTATTGTTTTCATTTGATGTTCCACGCTTGGTGGGCGTGTTTTGTTATCGCACGTTCTGCTGCTATGACGTAAGTATGCAGATAATTACACTAAATGTGTAGGAATAATATGGTTTCCTTTAAACAGGGCGGACCACAGATAGTGCTACAGTTGAGTATCTCTTTACCAAAATCGAATGTGTACATTCACATTAATTTCTCTACCCATTCCTTAAAGTATTTTTACAAACACTTATTCTTCTATTTACTTCATGTTAATAGAGACCAACAATTATAGAAATGATTTTATTATGGTATATTTCCTTATTGATACAATGGGGATATAGTAGGTTTAAGTGATAGTCAAATGTTTTAAGAGCTGGTCTCTATGTGATGGCTTTGACATCCTCTTTACATGGTCAGGACATAAAAAACGATTAGATTAATTTGGATTGCCTTCAACGATTTCACAAAGTAGCCATAAAGACCCGTGAACATTGAGCACGTGAATGGAAATGTAGAACATAGCATAAAAACACTTTATATGTGTACAGTTAACATAAGAATCCTGGGGAAAAAATAACAAACCAAAACAAAGCATGTGTAATTCAAAAACAACACCAAATCTTCCCTATAGTTAAGGGGAGTTAGGGGTGAGATTTGGCCCATTTGGTAGAAAAAGTTGATTTTTAGATTTTTATGTTGAAAAATTGTTCAATGTTCTGTCTATTAAAAAGTGCAATGACTTTCATGACAGCGCCATTTTTAAAGGCTATGCCAAGGGTAGACACAGAACTCGAATGAATCTCTTCACAATGTTGCGTGGAGCTATCTGTTCAAAATAGATGTGTGTCTAGGAATAAACTTGAACCTGCAGTACTGAAAACTGTAATGGAGTTTAATATGGGGTGTGTGAAGTCAATTCAGGCGTTGAATAGTCTTAGGAATGAAAACCTTTCAGTTGGAACAATATGCATTTGTCAGAAGTACAATGCTAGAAGATGTATTCAGAGTAGAAAATGCATTGCCAGGACAAAAATACACATAAGGAGAGCCCATAAATTGCAGGAATTGTCAGCACAGTAGAGAATTAGAGGTCAGGAAGTGAAACCGATGCTGGAACACCCTCTGATGAGGTTAGAACTTTTCAAAAGTTTAATGCTGTTTTTCTCAATTTCTTTTTTCTTAGCATTTTCACGCATCTGAAAAAGTCCTTGCGACAGAGTTCTTAAGGGATTCTTTTGAAAATTTCAGGATGTGTTCTTAATCATATAAGGCTCCAACATTGCTCTGGGTTTTTATATCAGCCAAGTAATATTGAACATATTCACATTCAAATGCCGATGGGAAGTTAAAAAAACTTGAAATCTGTAAATAGACATATTTAAAAATTTCTAGATACTAAAGTACTGGTGTAAAATCAAAATCCAGAGCAATTATGACTTTCAGGTGTATGAAGCATCAGATCACCAAGTTTCATGCCAAACATTCAAAAATTGTTACGCAAGGAGCATTTTTAATCAGAGTATCTTTATAATCAATTAAACGTTTTTAATTAAAAAACTATTTGACTTACATGCTTCAAATTTTGTACAGCTGCATATCTAAACACTACATTAACGTGGTTAAAATTTGGTACTGCTAGCATAAAATTGTAGAATCTCCTAAACTCACCCCTAACTCCCCTTAAAAGATTAATATAATGTATATATTTACAAATACAAATTGAGCTTCGTTTTAAACTTTCGCTAGGCATTTCCTGCCACTCCCATTACTTAGTTCTACAGGGTGAAGGTGAAATGATCCGTCAGACTTTAAAAGCAAATTTCTCATGTTGTAAATAACAAGAAAGTCCAATACCAAAATGTTGAAAAGTTTATAGTTTTCTAGAACCAAATATTTTTATCAAAAAAATGTATCATCACCTGGCTGAATTATTATTGATTGAAGGTTCTTGATTTGTGGCTATATTCATAGAAAATTGAATAGACGACAACATTTTCCTTTCGCGTGTTTCAATAGATTCAACGGTTTTTGCGTGACTTAAATTTAAAAGAACCCACAATTTGTTGCCTTTTTGTAGTACTAAATTGTTTTTTTTTTTTTTTAATTTAATTTACACAAAAACAGTT
Source organism: Tenodera sinensis (assembly GCA_030765045.1). Classification (NCBI taxonomy): domain Eukaryota; kingdom Metazoa; phylum Arthropoda; class Insecta; order Mantodea; family Mantidae; genus Tenodera; species Tenodera sinensis. The sequence goes on from CM060964.1 coordinate 385,481,736, forward strand.
GAATCTATTGAAATACGCCAAAAGAAAAAGTTGTCGTTTATTCAATGCTGCAAAAGTTGCAGGAACATAGCACAAAATTGAATGCCCTTGGAGCACATAGTGTATTAAAAAAATCTGATGTGTTGCACTCACATGAGTTTCTCTACTCTTGTACTAACCATTCTTACATAATCTTATTCCTGTATTTTCTTCATGTTAGTTGAGATACACAGTTGTACGAATTATCTTATTGCTTATTTCCTTGTAGGTACAAGGGGAATATGGGACTACAGTAGGCTTTGAGCGATAGTCAAATGTTTTAAAGCTGGTCGTTGTATGAATGCTGTGAAATTCCATATCTCTTTGCACCACCAAGAGGTAAAAAAGGTAACTAACGACCTTCAATTTAAGAAAAGTAGCAGTAGTGCAAAAGTGACACACATAACAAGGAATATCTCCGAAATTGCTAACTCTACAACGAAATTTATTTGCATATAAATTATGTTGTTTTTAGTGGGATCTATGTTCTTGTACAGTAAGATTTTGTCTATCTCTTACGCTTTATCAGTTATACTAAAGTCATCCAGGGCAAACAGGGCTATATAGGCTATAGCCAGAAAATTAGAAATATACATTTCATTTTTCACACAAATATCTTAAGGAAATGGCGCTTTAATCATAATGGTTACAGCCTTTTTTGAGGAAATCCAAATTTTCGCAGAAGTTTCCATAGAAAGGGTAGCTTAGGGTGGAGAAATATTCTTGAGATTGTTTATATTGCATCTTTCAAAGATATTAAGCTTAAATACCAAACTTGGTTTTTAACTGACTTTTTGTTTTTGAGTTATGCTGTTCACAGTCTGACAGACAAACATACACACACTCACACACACACAGACACACACACACTCACACACACAGACACTCACACACACACACACACACACACACACACACACACTGATGTTTGCGTAAAAATGCTTTTTCTTGGATACAGGGGGCCTCAAAACATATATTTCCGTTGAAATCTCGTCATTGAATTTTTGGTTGGAATACAATACTTCCTCTACTTACTATACGTAGTAGAGAAAGTAAAAAGGAAGTGTCCCCCGGATTTCTTGTTCCTGTTTATCTCTTAACTGTTATCCTCTACATATGGTACTATAAGTTCCCCTTGCTTTGTTTCCTACTTAAAAAAAAAAAAAAAAAAAAAAAAAAAAAAAAAAAAAAAAAAAAAAAAAAACTATTTTGCCATTTATAAAAGAGTGAGTGTATAGATAGGGTTTAAGGGCCCGTCGAGAACTAGATCTCTAGGGTTCACGTATAATGGTAAGCAGAACCTATTGCTACATCAGTTAGAAGTTCTCCCGTTTGTTTCAACAGCTAGCGGACACTGGATCCCACTCACTGGTAAATAGTCTATTACTTCAAATTTATTAATTAGTTCACTATACAAACTTGTATTCTTCGCTCCTGTATGTAGAATGGTAGGTATTATGTTATCTTCCACTCATTAATATTTTCATTCTGGATCAATCCACAAGTTTTTACTTTCTCTACTACGTTTACTAAGTAGAGGAAATATTATATTCCACCATAAAATTCAGTGTCAAGATGTCACAGGAAACATATGTTTTGAAGTCCCCCAGATCTAAGAAAGCATTTTAGACAAATGTCAGTCTGTGTGTGAGTGTGTGAGTGTGTCTGTGTCTGAGAGTATGTGTGTCTGTGTGTGTGAGTCAGTGTGTGTGTCTGTGTGTGAGTGTGTCTCCGTGTCTGTGTGTGAGTATGTGTGTCTGTGTGTGTGAGTCAGTGTGTGTGTCTGTGTGTGAGTGTGTCTCCGTGTCTGTGTGTGAGTATGTGTGTCTGTGTGTGTGAGTCAGTGTGTGTGTCTGTGTGTGAGTGTGTCTCCGTGTCTGTGTGAGAGTATGTGTGTCTGTGTGTGTGAGTCAGTGTGTGTGTCTGTGTGTGAGTGTGTCTCCGTGTCTGTGTGTGAGTGTGTGTGTCTGTGTGTGTGAGTCAGTGTGTGTGTCTGTGTGTGAGTGTGTCTCCGTGTCTGTGTGTGAGTATGTGTGTCTGTGTGTGTGAGTCAGTGTGTGTGTCTGTGTGTGTGAGTATGTGTGAGTCAGTGTGTGTGTCTGTGTGTGAGTGTTTTTTTTTTTTTTTTTTTTTACAACAACATTTTATTCCTGCATGTTCCATTACAGAAATGTAATACTACATGCATATGGTTTTACATAATTGAACATATGAGATTACAGTGGAATCGTTATTGGTTTCGTACAATTATGAAATGGTAGTTATTTTTAAAAGTTCAAAGTCTATATTGTTCACATACTTGTGGAATAGTTTCATATGTTTTTCCACTAATTCTTGATTTGTGATAGGCCACTTCGCACCTTTAAGTGTCACGGCTTTCTTGAAATTGTTTCTTTCAAGAGTGTGAGTGTGTGTGTGAGTATGTGTGTCTGTGTGTGAGTGTGTCTGTGTGTCTGTGTGTGAGTGTGTCTGTGTGTGCGTCAGTGTGTGTGTGAGTGTGTCTGTGTGTCTGTCTGTGTGTGAGTGTGTCTGTGTGTCTGTGTGTGTGAGTGTGTCTGTGTGTGTGAGTCAGTGTGTGTGAGTGTGTGTGTGTGAGTATTCGTGTTTGAGTGTGTGACTCAGTGTGTGTCAGTGTGTGTGACTGTGTGTGTGAGTATGTGTGTATGTGTGTGAGTGTGTCTGTGTGTGTGAGTATGTGTGTCTGTGTGTGAGTCAGTGTGTGTGTCTGTCTCTGTGTCTGTGTGTGTGAGTATGTGTGTCTATGTGTGTGAGTCAGTGTGTGTGTCTGTCTGTGTGTCTGTCTGTGTGTCTGTGGGTGTGAGTATGTGTGTCTGTGTGTATGAGTCAGTGTGTATGTCTGTCTGTGTGTCTGTGTGTGTGAGTATGTGTGTCTGTGTGTGTGAGTCAGTGTGTGTGTCTGTCTGTGTGTCTGTGTATGTCTGTCTGTGTGTCTGTGTGTGAGTATGTGTGTCTGTGTGTCTGTGTGTGAGTGTGTCTGTGTGTGCGTCAGTGTGTGTGTGAGTGTGTCTGTGTGTGTCTCTGTGTGAGTGTGTCTGTGTGTCTGTGTGTGTGAGTGTGTCTGTGTGTGAGAGTCAGTGTGTGTGTCTGTGTGTGTGAGTATGTGTGTTTGTGTGTGTGAGTCAGTGTGTGTCAGTGTGTGTGAGTGTGTGTGAGTATGTGTGTATGTGTGTGAGTGTGTCTGTGTGTATGAGTGTGTCTGTGTGTGTGAGTCAGTGTGTCTGTCTCTGTGTGTGAGTCAGTGTGTGTGTCTGTCTGTGTGTCTGTGTGTGTGAGTATGTGTGTTTGTGTGTGTGAGTCAGTGTGTGTGTCTGTCTGTGTGTCTGTGGCTGTGAGTATGTGTGTCTGTGTGTGAGTAAGTGTGTGTGTGTCTGTCTGTGTGTCTGTGTGTGTGAGTATGTGTGTCTGTGTGTGTGAGTCAGTGTGTGTGTCTGTCTGTGTGTCTGTGTGTGAGTATGTGTGTCTGTGTGTCTGTGTGTGAGTGTGTGTGTGTGTCTGTGTGTGTGAGTGTGTGTGTGTCTGTGTGTGAGTGTGTCTGTGTGTGAGTGTGTGCGTGAGTGTGTCTGTGTGTGTGAGTGTGTGTGTGAGTGTGTCTGTGTGTGAGTGTGTGCGTGAGTGTGTCTGTGTGTGTGAGTGTGTGCGTGAGTGTGTCTGTGTGCGTGAGTGTGTGTGAGTATGTGTGTCTGTGTGTGTGAGTGAGTGAGTGAGTGAGTGAGTGTGTGTGTGCCTGTGTGTGTGTGTGTCTGTATGTGAGTGTGTGTGTGTCTGTGTGTGAGTGTGTCTGTGTGTGTGAGTGTGTGTGTGAGTATGTGTGTCTGTGTGTGTGAGTGAGTGAGTGTGTGAGTGTGTGTGAGTGTGTGTGTGTCTGTGTGTGAGTGTGTGTGTGTCTGTGTGTGTGAGTGTGTCTGTGTGTGAGTGTGTGTGTGTCTGTGTGTGTGAGTGTGTGTGTGTCTGTGTGTGAGTCTATGTGTGAGTATGTGTGTCTGTGTGTGTGAGTGTGTGTCTGTGTGTGAGTCTATGTGTGAGTGTGTGTGTCTGTGTGAGTGTGTGCGTGTGTGTGAGTGTGTGTGTCTG